>JAJIBD010008872.1:0-73085 GCA_021461705.1 Cryptotis parvus
CTTCTTCCTCCTCCTCCTTCTCCTCCTCCTTCTCATTTTCCCCCTCCTTCTACTTCTCTTCTTCCTCTTCCTCCTCTTTCTCCTCCTCTTCTTATTCTTATTCTCCTTCTCTTTCTCTTCCTCTTCTTCTTCTGTTCTCTTTGCACTTTGTGACTTGCAATACATACATCTAGGGGTTATTGTATATATCCCTTTGCCTATGTTCAGTGCTCAGTTCTAGTCTGGCATTTCCAAAAGTTGTTAGCACACTGGTCCCTTCTCTATCTCACCTAACCTCTGACTCCCATGCACTAGTGTTAGCCTGTTGATATTTTAATGTCTATTTGCAACATGGCTGTGCTCCTACCGGTGAACATAGATTTTCCCAGGAGTGCTCTGATTCCTGGACTCTGCAATGCTCCAGGCCTGAGCACCCATGCCCTTCCCCTCTTCTCCTATAGAGGGCTCCACCGGGAAGACTTGCTTAATGAAGGCTGTGCTGAACCTTCGGGATGGGACCAATGCTTGCATCCTGCCACTGCTGCAGATTGACCGGGATTCTGGCAATCCCCAGCCTCTGGTGAATGCCCAGTGCACTGATGAGTACTACCGAGGCCACAGTGCCCTGCATATCGCCATTGAGAAAAGGAGCCTGGAGTGTGTGAAGCTCCTGGTGGAGAATGGAGCCAATGTGCATGCCCGGGCTTGCGGCCACTTCTTCCCAAAAAAGACAAGGGACTTGCTTCTATTTCGGTGAGGAGATGTTTCTTGGGAAAATGGAGGCCTGGAGGAAATGAAGTCTTGCCCCAGGTCACATAGCTAATGTGTGGCAGAGCTCGCCTTTGAAGGGCCCAGGTCATTTGGACTGTGAGGCTGGTATTTCAGTTAGTCTGCCAAGAAAAGCTGTTTGTCTTAAGAAATGCCTCTCCTTGAGGCCAGAATGATAGTAGACCAGATAGGACGTTTGCCTTTTTTTTTTTTTTTTTGGCTGTCATACCGGCAATGCTCAGCAGTTTCTCCTGGCTTTTCTCAGGAATTACTCCTGGCGGTGCTCGGGAACCATAAGGGATGCCGGGGATCGAACCCGGACCAGCATGGCCGGCCACGTGAAAGGCAAATGCCCTACCCTCTGGGCTATCACTCCGGCCCCTAGGACATTTGCCTTGCAGGGGCCAACCTGGGTTCAATTCCAGGCTTTTCATATGATCCCTTGAACACTGCCAGGACTAATTTCTGAGTGCCGAGCCAGGAGTAACTCCTGAGCATTGCTGATGTGACCAGTGCTCATGGGAGAAGTCAGCTGCCCTAGGGGGTGCCGGGACTGTCTCCCCTCACAGTACAGACCTGGGTGGGTCCCAGTCCAGAGGTCTTGTTCCCTCTTCTCCTGTAAGGGTCTGACCCCCTTCCAGGAGGCCTGACCTGTCCAAGCAAACTGGGGATTAGGCAGGTGGAAAGTGGAAGTCCTGAGGCCCAAGCTGCACTTTCAACCTCTAGGTGAGCTACCCCTCTCGCTGGCTGCATGCACCAAGCAGTGGGATGTGGTCACCTACCTGCTGGAGAACCCCCACCAGCCTGCCAGCCTGCAAGCCACAGACTCCCAGGGAACACGGTCTTGCACGCCCTGGTGATGATCGCAGACAACTCAGTTGAGAACAGCGAGCTGGTCATCTGCATGTACGACAGGCTCCTCCAAGCAGGGCCCGCCTCTGTCCCAGCGTGCAGCTCGAGGACATTCCCAACCTGCAGGGCCTCACGCCCTTGAAGCTGGCTGCCAAGGAGGGCAAAATTGAGGTGAGTTGATGGACGATCCTCTTTCCCCATCTTTCCAGGAAGCGGCAAGATTTGCCCCCTCAGGGGGCAGAAAGCGCCCGGGGTGATCTTGCCACTTTTGTATTTGAGCACTCCTACTTAATAAAAATGTTTTGCAGGGAGCCGGAGTGATAGTACAGCAAGTAAGACATTTGCCTTGCACGCAACAGACCTGGGTTCAATCCCTGGCATATCATATGGTCCCCTGAGCACTGCCAGGAGTAATTCCTGAGTATAGAACTGGGAGTAACCCCTGAGCATCACTGGATGTGACCCAAAAAGATAAAAAGGTTTGCAGCATGCATCTCTAATAGACGTGTGCTTATAAGTGATACATAAGCTACTAATAATTTATCTAACAGAAAGCAAAAAGACATTTTTCTTTTCCAAAACACAGGGAATTTTTTTAAACATCACTAAGTTTTTTAAAATATTTATTCTTTTTGTGATTTTTTTTTTTTTTTTTTTGGGTCACACCCGGCAATGCTCAGGGGGTTACTCCTGGCTTTGCACTCCAGGAATTACTCCTGGCAGTGCTTGGGGGACCATATGGGATGCCGGGATCGAACCCCGGACCGGCATGGGCCAGCCGCGTGCAAGGTAAACACCCTACCCACTGGACTATCTCTCCAGCCCTAAAATGTTTATTGTTAGGAGACTCTTGTGTGTGTGTGTATACTGTTTTTGATTTTGGGCCACATATGGTGATGCTTAGTGGCTACTTGGCTCTTCACTCAGGAATCACTACTGACAATATGCAATGCTGGGGATAGAATTTGGGTATGTCTCATGCAAGGCAAGCACCCTACTTGCTGTACTATCTCTCCAGCCCCTTCTTTGCTTATTTTGACATTAGATTTGCTAGTAGATTCTCATTGAATTGATAAGACAGTGATTGCCCAGTTTAATTAGAGAAAAAGTGGGGGGATGTTGAGCCATACCTGGCAATGTTCGGGGGTTTCTCCTGGTTCTGCACTCAGGAATCACTCGTGGCAGTCACTGCTCTGAGGATGCCAGGGATCAGACTGGAATTGGCCATGTGCAAGACAAGTGCTCTGCCTTCTGCACAATCTCTCCAGCTCCAAAATGAGAAAATATTTTATGGTATTTTTCTCACATGGATTTTTTTTACATATATGTATATATGTGTCTTTTGTTTTAGGTTTCCTTGATTTTGCTATAGATATATACGTGTGTGTATATATATTCATATAGTTACTGTCTTTTTTTATTTAAAAACTTTTTTTAAAAAAATAAATTAGGGGGCCGGAGCGATAGCCCAGCGGGTAGGGCGTTTGCCTTGCACGCAGCCGGCCTGTGCCGGCCCGGGTTCGAGCCCGGCGTCCCATATGGTCCCTCGAGCACCGCCAGGAGTGATTCCTGAGTGCAGAACCAGGAGTAACCCCTGAGCATTGCCGGGTGTGACCCAAAAAAGCAAAAAAAAAATAAATAAATAAAATAAATTAGGGGGTTGTGTTTTGTTTTTGGGACACACTCTGTAATGTTCAGGGGTTACTCTGTAAAAGTCTCAGGACTCTGGTTGGATAGTACAGGGATTAAGATGCTTGCCTGACATGTGGCTGACCATAGTTCTTCTCACCCTCCCAACCCCCTGAACCTCATATAATTCTCTGAGCACTGCCAGGAGTGAGTGCAGAGCCAGGAGTAAGCCCTGAGTACTGCCAGGTGTAGCCCTGAAAGAAAGCAAAACCAAACAAAAGCCATCTCTGGACTCTGATTACAGAGGAACACGTGTGTGGCTCAGATACTCCTGCTGGTATCTCTGTGATGTGAGAGGGCAGGAGAGGGCAGGAGTTGGGCAAGAAGAGCTAGCCTCGGGGCGGAGCGATAGCCCAGCCAGTAGAGCATTTGCCTTGCACACGGCCAGCCTGTGCTGGCCGGGTTCGATCCCCGGCATCCCATATGGTTCCCTGAGCACCGCCAGGAGTAATTCCTGAGTGCAGAGCCAGGAGAAACCCCTGAGCATTGCCGGGTGTGACCCAAAAAGAAAAAAAAAAGAAGAGCTAGCCTGGCTGCAGGCTGGTGTATATACTGAGTGGGCAGGAATGTCTACACTATGGCAGAGGACATGTAACTGCCTGTGACGTATATACACAAGTGCAAGGTGCTGCAAAGGGTGGGCAACAGTGGAGGTGCGTAATTGCTTCCCAGCCTGCTACTCAGTGCGGGCAGAAGTCACACAGGCCAAGCTCATAAGGTCTAACCTGCAGATTTTCAGACACATCTTGCAACGGGAGTTCTCGGGGCCCTGCCAGGTCCTTTCGCAAGTTTACTGAGTGGTGTTATGGGCCTGTCCGTGTGTCGCTCTATGACCTGGCCTCTGTGGACTCCTGTGAGGAGAATTCAGTGCTGGAGATCATCGCCTTTCACTGCAGAAGTCCGGTAAGCATATGGGGTCTGATGTGGGATTGCCTGTGGGCCCACACCTATCCGTAACTGTGCCGTGTGTGTGTGTGTGTGTGTGTGTGTGTGTGTGTGTCCTTGAGCCCAGACTCATTCCATATGCCAAGCCCATCTAACACAGGGCTCATGGCAGGTTTCTGCTGGCAACCATCACTAATTACCACCTGCTCTCAACAGGAGAAAAATATGCCCAGTCCACGGACATGAAGCAGCAGAGGGCGTCTCTCAGTCCCACAGGCATGAGGAGAGGGAGGCAGCAGAGGGGCGTCTCTCAGTCCCACAGTTATGAGGAGAGTGAGGCAGCAGAGGGCGTCTCTCACTCCCTCAGGCATGAGGAGAGTGAGGCAGCAGAGGGCGTCTCTCAGGACTCCCCATCCCCTGGTCTCTGTGTCCCTCAACCCTCACATAGACCCTCTTAAATAGACTTGCTGAGTGTAGCCCCGCCTCTCACGTTCCAGCACCGACACCGAATGGTGGTTTTGGAGCCACTGAACAAACTGCTGCAGGCGAAATGGGACCAGCTCATTTACCGGTTCTTCATCAACTTCCTGTGTTACGTGGTCTACACCATCATCTTCACCGCTGTTACCTATCACCAGCCTTCCCTGGATAAGGCAAGGCCAACAAGGGTGTGGGGTACTGTGAGGGAAGCTTTCTGGAAGCAATCCTGGAAGAAGGGAGGAGGGCAGGATTCCCACCTCTGTCCTGCAAAGGACATCGTGAGCCTTTGTCTGCTGTTGGGGAAAGCTAATGCCTTCCGTACCCGACTGTCTCTCTGCAGAGCTTCCTCACCAAAAGAGTGACAATTGGGAATTCTTTGTTGCTGCTGGGTCACATTGCCATCCTGTTGGGGGCTGTCTACCTCCTTTTTGGGCCAGGTGAGACTTCTAGTTTCCCACTAGTTTTCCTCTAGTTTCCCACTTCCTCTAATTTCCCTGGCTTAGGAATTCTACCAAGCAACAGCGCAGGAATTCTACAGCAAGGATCCTTAGAGCAAGTGAAGGCCTGCTCTCTGTGATCCCATCATTGACAGGGAGAAGGAATCTCATACCCAGTTCTCCCCAGCCCAACTCTCAGGGCAGGTGAAGACGTTGGATCGTGACCCTGCCTTCTGGGGCCCTCCTCCTTCCTCTGACTTCTCTGATGTCTTGACACTTCCAGCTCTGCTGGAGACTCCTCACAAGTTCCCTCAGCTGCAGCCTGCATCACTTGGGGAGCACAGAACAGTTGTGGGAGGGCAGGAGAAGGCAGAAATACTATAGTTGAAAATGAAGCAAGCTCACAGTGGAAGACTAGGCACCTTGGTTTTCTTAGAGGGGTCAGGATTTGGGGATCAAATTCTGGTTGACTTGGGGCCGGAGCGATAGCCTAGCGGGTAGGGCATTTGCCTTGCACGCGGCCGGCCCATGCCGGCCGGGTTCAATCCCCAGCATACCATATGGTCCCCGAGCACCGCCAGTAGTAACTCCTGAGTGCAGAGACAGGAGAAACCCCTGAGCATTGCCGGGTGTGACCAAAAAGCAAAAAAAAAAAAAAAAAAAAACCCAAAAAACAAACAAACAAAAAAACAAATTCTGGTTGACTGGAGTACAGGGAGGTCCCTGAGTATCTGGTGAATGAGGAAGAGCAAGGACATCCCTGAGTCATCATGTGTGTGTTCCTCATCCTCATCCATGGGGAACCAGGAGGGTCCTGGCATTGTCTAGGGCCTGGTTGGCTGTATTTTGGGGAAAGTGTTCAGAGCTTTCTTAGCAGGATTCATGGATTCTCCTCCACAGCTCCCAGCCCTGCAGAGCCAAAGTTGCTGCCTCAGCCCCAATGGTGGTCCTTGTCAGTCTCCTTCACAGCAGCCAGGGAACCTGGGTCTAAACACTGGGGGGGCTGGTGAGTGGTTCTCACTCTCTGTCCTCTCCCCACAGCTGTGGTACTTCTGGAGACGCCGGCTGTTCATCTGGATCTCATTCATGGACAGCTACTTTGAAATCCTCTTATGCGTGATGCCTGACCGTGCTGCCTGTCCCGTCTTTCCCATCTCAGGCCTGAGAGAGGCAGGGATGGCCGCAGGTGGGGGCTGGCTTTAGAGGCAAAACTCAGGCCAGGGAGGTCCAGGACAGAGGGTTCAGAGCACAGAGGCTCTGATCTGTGCTCAAGAGTCAGGGCTGTGGTCCAGCCTGGTGCTATTCTCTCTCCTGCCCCTTGTCAATCACATAACAGCAATACTTAAGACCCACTGAGCCTGGCTCTACACCAGCAGAGCCTGCACACTGTACATGTGTCTTCACCATCATTCACAAGTTAAGCTTTGTTAACCCATTTTTCAGAGGAGGGAACTGAGGCTCACAGGGGTTAAATAGCAACAAAATGGGCTTAGGTTTCTGCTCCAGACAGATGGGGAACTGCTCATCTATTGGACAGTAGGAGAAGGGCTTCTTGGGGGGGGCTCTGGGGAGTATTTCATCCCAGGCTAGAGAGGCTGGGTAGCTGGCCAGGCAGCCACACACTGACCAGCACCCTGCCTCCATCTAGTCTGCTCCAGGCCCTGCTCACAGTGCTGTCCCAGGTGCTGTGCTTCCTGGCTGTGGAGTGGTACCTGCCTCTTCTCGTGTCCTCCCTGGTGCTGTGTTGGCTGAACCTGCTGTACTACATGCGTGGCTTTCAGCACACAGGCATCTACAGCATCATGATCCAGAAGGTGAGAGCCAGCGGTGACCCAGCGTCACACCATACTCCCAAGGGACTCAGTGGGTAGAGGAGACTCTGAGCTTTTCTGGCAGTGTAGCACCCACATACTTGCTCTCAGGGGTCTGTGTTTGCCCTGTACATGTGAGCAAGCATTCATTCATGGGCGTTTGCTGATGTTGACACAAGAGCACACCATTGGAACTAAGATCTCCGCTCTAGCCCGTCTGTGAGTCCGTGACCTGAGATAGCTGAGGATATATCTGTGACTGCATTCATTTGTTTAGTCAACAAATATTTGGGAAGTGTGTCCTATGGGCTAAGTCCTGTCTTACGTGTTAGGAAAACTAACAACATTTACAAAGCCTGGCTCTCCTAAAGCTGTTATTCAAGGGATAAAACAAAACGAAGAAAATGAAAGATAAATTTAAAGATGGTTAAATGCCATGAAGGAAATTTGTAGGACAGTGTGGAGTGAAGGAGGGACGAGGGTGCTTAGTTTGACCTCTAACCTCTAACCTCTTGTTAGAGAGGTTGGTCAGGAGGCCTTTCAGCATAGGTGTTGTGAAGTTGAGACCTGGAGGGAGGGAGGCCCGTAGCAACCACAGGTTCAAGAAAAGAAATACACAAGGCAAAAGGATTGGCCAAGGCCAAGGCCAGGAGCCATGCCTGGGCCAGAGAAGAGACTGGAAGTAGTAAAGGGAGCCAGAGGAATTGGGGGAAGGTGTGTGGAAAGGCTAGACTGACCTTGAGGAGGGGTCAGGATGCCCCTGGTGGATTAACTATACCAGCTACTTCATAGAAGTGGAATAATGGGGTATCCTTTTTTGTGGACATTCAGGGAAATGTCCTCAATAACGTTTACCCATGTGCCAGAATTTTCTTTCTGAGGCTAAATATTACTCTAGCCTATAATTTTTTTTTTTTGCTTTTTGGGTCACACCCGGCGTGCTCAGGGGTTACTCCTGGCTCTGCACTCAGGAATTACTCCTGGCGGTGCTCGGGGACCATATGGGATGCCGGGGATAGAACCCAGGCCGGCCAGGTCGGCTGCGTGCAAGGCAAACGCCCTACCCCGCTGGGCTATCGCCCGGCCCCTCTAGCCTATAATTATATCACATTGTATTCATCCATTCACCCACTTATGGGCTCTTGAGTTGCTTTCACCTTTAGGCTATTTTGCCTAGTGCTGCTATAAACTGAGTGTACAAATCGCTTCTGAATCTCTGCTCAGTTCTCAGGGCGTATTCCCAGATATGGGGTTACTGGGCCATCTGTAATTTTCTGTCTCCATATGTAATTTTTTTCAACGTGTGTGTGTGCCCGGCTCCCGCGCCTATGCGGCCTTGCGCGGTTCATCAATAAATGCTGGATTTTGAGATGACTACAAGAGTATGCTACCCTCACAGCAGAGCCTGGCAAGCTACCCGTGTCGTATTTGATATGCCAAATACCAGTAACAATTATAGACCTCATTCCCATGACCTGATGGAATGGTTTGAGGCTCTTTATGTTCCTGGAGCAAGCAGATGCCCTTGGGCTCTACTAGCATGAGACAGGACATATGGAGATGTTACTGGTGCCTGCTCGAGCAAATCGATGATGAACGGGGAAGACAGTGATACAGTGATACAGGTATGTGCATGTGAGCGTGTGTGTGGGTGTGTGTGTGCATGAGTGTGTGTGTATACAGTAACCATGTTCTAAGCTGAGGAGGGAGTCTGGGGGGTCTGGCCCAGGCACCCACCCAGCCTCTGGGCACATGTTCCAGGTGATCCTGAGGGACCTGCTTCGCTTCCTTCTGATCTATTTGGTCTTCCTGATTGGCTTCGCTGTAGGTAAAGCCTCCCCTGCCCTCCCTAACCCCCCAAAATTCCTTTGTTGTTGTGTTGGGGTCCGACCCAACACTCCCTCAGCACACCATTCTATGCTGAGAGCTGAACCCTGGCTTCTCACCTTCATGAGTTGTCGCCCCAGCCCTGTCTGCCACCACCCTCCACCTCCCCTTGGCTGCTCTCAATACTCCCTCCTGGTCAGCTGGACTGAGGCTCCCTCTGCATCCTTCCTGCAGCCTTGGTGAGCTTGAGTCGGGGAAGTCCCAGCCGTCTCCAATGTCACAGAAGCAGCACAGCTGTCAGTGGGGCAGGAGGACACGGAGGACAGCTCTGTTCCCTACGGGAGCATCCTGGACGCCTCCCTTGGAGCTCTTCAAGTTCTGGTGGCATGGGGGAACTGGCCTTCCAGGACCAGCTGCTCTTCCGCAGGGTGGTACTACTGTTGCTGCTGGCCTACGTGCTGCTCACCTACATCCTGCTGCTCAACATGCTCATTGCCCTCATGAGCGAGACGGTCAACAGCGTCGCCACCGACAGCTGGAGCCTCTGGAAGCTGCAGGTACCTTGGGTGGCTCCCCTGCCCCTCCGAAGTTTGGGGCCAGTGAGCAGTTCAAGACCTGGCTGGGGCGGAGCGATAGCTCAGCGGGTAGGGCATTTGCCTTGCACGTGGCCAGCCCAGCCGGCCTGGGTTGATCCCTGGCATCCCATATGGTCCCCGAGCACCGCCAGGAGTAATTCCTGAGTGCGAGCCAGGAGAACCCCTGAGCATAGCCGGGTGTGACACCAAAAAAAAAAAAAAAAAAAAAATGACCTGGCTGGGCTGGGCCCCCTCCAAAGCCCTCATCCTTGTGTATCTCCTCTGGCTGCTGAGAGGACAGAATTAGCTCATAGATCTAACACTTTTTAGGATAGTGCTTGACACATAGTAACTGCTCATTGTGTTAGTGATCATCATTATCCTATTATTTTAATTAATTTATTTGGGGGGTTGGGAAGCCATATGTAGAGGTGCTTAGGGCTTACTTCTGACTCTGTCATCAAGTATCACTCCTGGCAGGGCCCAGGGGACTATATAGGGTGCCAGGGATTAAACCTGGATTGACCACATGCAAGGCAAACACCCTACCCACTGGACTATCTTTCTGGCCTCTGGACTATCTTTCTGGTCTCTTGAAGGCCAACTAATGCAACTCACCTTACCCTCTCTTTATGGGTGAAACAGGACTTGGTCGAGCCTAAGACCTAAGAAAATTGGGGGTACTATAACGAGTCTGATAGGACATTCATCTACAATGAAAAAGAATAGCTGTTTCTTTTCTTTTATTTTATTTCATTATTTTTTTTGGTTGTTGTTATTGTTTTGGGGGCCACAACAACTGACACAGCATTCAAAGTGCTCAGGATTTATTCCTGGCTCTGTTCTCAGGGTTCACTCCCAACATCCTCGGGAACCATATGGGATGCTGGGGATTGAATCCGCATCAGAGGCATGCAAGACAAGCACCCTACCCACTGTACCCACTGGCTCCAGCCCCAGAATAGCTATTTTTTGACTGAAGGAATGGGGTGGGTGTGGGAAGTTGGTGCAAGGAGAGCCTGGCCTGGGACACTGAACTCTGTTACTGACTTTGTTGCCCTTGAATAGCCTCTTCTCTTAGTCACGTGTCTGCAAAGCTCTGTGGCCCACCCAATGTTCTTATGTGCCACTGGAAAGACACTGTCGATATGGGGTGCAGAAATTAAATTCTATCCCTAATGGTGCTTAATTTTTTTTGTGTGTGTCACACCTGGCAATGCTCAGGGGTTATTCCTGGCTCTGAACTCAAGAATTACTCCTGGTGTTGCTCCGGGGTTCCTATGGGATGCCGAGGATTGAACCCAGGTCAGCTGCATGCAAGGCAAACGCCCTGCCCACTGTGCTATTGCTCCGCCCCTGGTGTGTAATTTTTAACCTGTGATGCTACAGTAGTAAATCACTGCAGAGCACTCACCACATGCCAACATCCTAACAGACACCCGAGGTAAATAATCCTCTGCCAGGGGAGAGTTCTAAGATAGACTCTTAGCACCACTCTGAGCGGTCAAACTCCCATGCTGGGCTGGAGCGATACCACAGCGGGTAGGGCGTTTGCCTTGCATGTTGCCAAAGCAGGTTCTATCCCCAGCATCCCTTAGGGTCCCCCAAGCACTGCCAGGAGTAATCCCTGAATGTAAGCATGAGTAACCCTTGTGCTTACAGACGGGGTGGGGTTGGGAAGTGCTTCTGTGCATCTCCCGGCTACTACATCTGGTTTGTCCTTTGTTCCCAGAAAGCCATCTCTGTCCTGGAGATGGAGAACGGTTACTGGTGGTGCAGGAGGAAGAAGCACCGGGCAGGTGTGCTGCTGACAGTTGGCACCAGGCCGGATGGCAGCCCTGATAAACGCTGGTGCTTCAGGTGAGTGAGGGATCAGAGGTTGTCCGCGCCGCTGGCCTGAAAACCAGGTACAGTGGGCAGGACAGGGTAGGACAGGGCCTCCGCAGGAGAGGAGCGGTGTTGGCACCCCATAGCTGGGGTTGCCACTCTCTCGGCCTGGCCTCTCTGGTCCCCAGCCTGTCCCAGCCTCAGGCCGGCCTCTCTGGTCCCCAGCCTGTCCCAGCCTCAGGCCTGTGCCTCTCTGGTCCCCAGCCTGTCCCACTGGTTGAAACTGAAGCCTCTCTCCAGGGGTCCTCCTTATGAAATGGGGTCTAGTTAGGAAGTCAGGATGCCAGAGGGATCCCTGGGTTATGGCCCACCAGCCTGACCTGCTCTGCCCGCTCCCTCCCGGCCTGAACCTACAGGGTACAACCTGTCTTTGGCGAACAAAGCCTTCCATGGCTAGGGAAGACCAGTGCAGTGGGAGAAGGCAGTTGGTGACAGATACACAGTCGCGCTTTCCTGAGACAGCAAAAGGAGGGAAAAGTCACGGGCCTGTGGAAGAGCAAACAAAAGGACCCCAGAACACCAATGCCTGGCCTAGACTCTCCCCTGGGTGCTCTGATAGCTGAAGGGACAGTTGCCCTTCCTTCATGCTGGCACTGGCCCAGGATGGGGCTTACATGGGATGGTGGGTGCCCAGGGTCCCGGAGAGAAGCAAACAGAAGCCTCATCTTGCCGTCCCTGTGATCACTAGAATGTGTGCAAAACTGACCCTCTTGGGGCGCTGAGACTTCTCTCCCAGAGCAAATCAGAGCACACTTTGCTTGCTGGGATTTCACAGCTATTCTGTTGCTCTCAGGGTGGAGGAAGTGAATTGGACCGCGTGGGAACAGACTCTGCCGACTCTGTGTGAGGAGCCGTCAGAGCCAGGCGTCCCTGGTGAGCCACCATGGGTGGGAGTCCTGCCCCATTTAGTGCATGCCCAGCAGTGCTCAGGGCTGACTCCTGTCTCTGCACTCAGAAATTGCTCCTGGCGAGCTCAGGGGACCATATGGGATGCCGGGGCTCCAACCTGGGCTGCCGTTGTGCAAGACAGTGCCCTCCCCACTGTACTGTTTCTCTGGGCCCCACATTCACCTCTTGCCTCTTCTCTAACCCCAACTGCTTAAGCTCCAATCAGTAGCACGCTTTGCCCATTCATTTGGTTATGGAGCATCAGGCCTTGCCTGGAGTTCCCAGCAAGGGATCTGCGGCCCCCCTTAGCCAGCCCACAGCATTGTCAGTGTCGCCCTGAACTCTCACTGGCTCTATCCTGACAGGCTTTCACTACCCAGTGTCTGTGCCTCTTGGGAGAAGCAATTTCCTCTGCCTTTTCCCTGAAGGCCGGTGGTCTTTCCATTCTAGTGTGGTAGCGGCCCCTCCACTTGCTGCCTACCAGTGAGGGTCAGCCCAGCACTCCCAGACCCATTCTAAGGATTATCTCTCTATAGGTGGCCCTTTGAGACTGCAGTAGCACCCAGCTCATTCTCCCCCTGATCCCACTGACCCTCTTCTTTGCCTTTCTTTTTCTCTTTCTGATACACTCCATTTGCTTTGACCGGTGGCCCTCACCCAGCCCCATATCTCCTGGTCTCCTGCTCCAAAGCCTGCTGGTTTTCCAGACTCCAGAGATCCAGAGCACAACCCTCACACACTCAGGGCTCCTGTCCTCTCTCTCTATCTCTCTTCCTCATCCTACTCTCCCATCACTCTCCAAAAGTCACTGTTACCTCTCATCTTGGTCTAAGATTCCAAACCCCAGTTCCACACCTCACTTCCCTGCTGTGGCCTTCAGCTGGACATCCCCATGGCAATGCCTGAAGGCTGCCCTTCTAGGGGAACGTATACAGAATCCCACGCCCTCCTACGGCAGGCCCTTGCTGACCCCCTCCACATGGTAGTCTCCTTAGCAAGTCTTGGTGTTCTGGTCTCTAATGTCATTTTTTCAAAGAACCAACTCTCGGTTTCATTGGTCTTTTTAGATTGTTTCGGGATTCCAGCTTGTTGATTTCTGCTCTAAGTTTTAATATTTCCTTCTTTCTGCCTGGGTTGGGCTCCTTTCGTTTGTCATTTTCTAAGATTTTTGTTTTCTTTTCTAAGATCTTAAGCTGTGAAGTCAGATTATTCATGCTGGCCCTTCCTTCCTGATAAATACAGGGCTATAAATTTTCCTCTTAACACTGCTTTAGCTGTGACTTACAAGTTCTGGTAGTTTGTGTCTTCATTTTTATTTGTTTCCAGGAAACTTTTGATTTCCTCTTTGATTTCCTCTATGACCTACTCGTTGTTCAGCAGTGAGCTGTTTATTTTCCATGTATTTGATATAGTTCTCCGTTTCTGCATGTGATTCACTTCCATTTTCTTTCTTTCTTTCTTTCTTTTTTTTTTTGGTGATCCTTCTTTTTTATTGCATTTAATATTTTTTTTTACTTTAAAGCTATTTTTTTATTAATATTTTATTATACCACCGTGAGATATACAATTACAACGTTGTTCATGTTTGTAGGTTTTGGTCACATAGTGTTCCAGCACCCCACCCTCCACCAGTGCCCAAATCCCACCACCAATGTCCCCAATTCCCTCCCCCCTCCCATAGCCTGCCTCCATGGCAGGTTAAAGCTATTTTATTTTATTTTTAAAAATTATACCACCTTGCAACATACAATTAAAGATGTTCATGATTGGGTTTCAGTCATACATTTTTCCAGCACCTATCCCTCCACCAGTGCCCTATTTTCACCACAAATGTCCCCAAATTCCCTCCGCCCTCCTCCAGCCTGCCTCTATAGCAGGCACTATTCCTCTTCTCTCTCTCTCTCTCTCTCTCTCTCTCTCTCTCTCTCTCTCTCTGTGTCTCACTCCCATTTTCAATGCATCATGATCTAAAATAAGAGTTGATACGATTTCTCTCTTCTTGATTTTAATGAAGTGGTCTTTAACTTCAAAGTCTGTCATCTTCAGGGCACTTGAAACCCCAGGGGAGGCCTCTACCTAGCACACAGCAGGAGCTCAGGAAAGTTTCTGAGGAAGAGGTGGCTGAGTGGAAACCCCAAGACCCTGTCTGTCCACAGGGCATGCTTAATTGTTTTACTGTGGATTCCCTCTCTCCACCCCTCTCCCCCAGGGGACAAACCCTAAGGTCCAAGCCACAGTGCCCTTCATCTTTTTTCCAGGCACCACGAGGAAACCTGCCCAGGCCTCCCCACCTCGAAAGGACAGTGCCTTGGAGGAAAACCATCTACCCCTTCAGCTCCTGGAGTCCCACTGATGGCCCAGATGCAGCTGGAGGTGGGCGGACCCACTGAACTGGGAATTGTTTCAGCCCCTACCTGATGACGCAGGGGCCCATGGGAATAATGGTGGCAAATACAAGTATTTTCTCTTGACTCACTTTCATGGAAACATTATTTGAGCAAAGTTACGGGTTTGGGGTGGACTGACACCTGCATTTTTGTGAATATGTGTCTGTGTCTAGGCTCTGTCATTCCCCTCTACCCCCACCCCCTGCCCAAAGGCAAGGAGACACCCTGCCCAGCCAGCTCCACACCCAGCTTCATGGCTGCACTCTCCTGGCTGGCCCTGTGCCTGCCATCTCAGCAAATACCTGGTAGTGGGCACTGACCAGTAGAGACTCTCTCCTCTCTCCCACAGCCTCCAGAATCACCGTGAGGCCACTTCAGGTCTCCCCTCCAGTGCTTCTGAGCTCCTCTACTTAGTGCATCCTCTCCTTCTCCACCAGGTCGCCTCATTAGTTTGTATGTTTTCTCTAAAGGCCAGCAACAGGGGCCTCCTGAGACTGTGCTCTGGGCACCGGAGACTGGGTGCCCCAGTTCACAAGGGCACCCGAGCTGCCATCCCTAGTCTGCCATGGCTTTGCCGAGCACCTCCAGACTCCTCTTCATCTGCATCCGTTATTCCCCCATAACCCAGTTATCACTTGATTCCATTCTTCAGGAGATTGAGGAACCTTCCACGAACCTTCCGTTTCAAGCTTGTCTTGGCTCGGCCTGGGAGTATAGTCTAACGCCCCATTAAAATCCTATGCTTTGGGACATGGAGATGGCTCAGAGGTCTGGGGTGCAAGCCTGTGTGCTCTGTCTGTGGGACAGGTCTGGGGTGCAAGCCTGTGTGCTCCGTCTGTGGGACAGGTATGGTGGAATGTGTGTCGGGGAACCATCTGGTCCCAGGGCATGTCACCTTCAATCATACCTTTACTTCTAACAGAAGCTCAAAAATTGTTGCTTAGCTATAGTCTTTCTACTTTTCTTCAGTCAAAATAACACTGCGCTCTTGGTGTAGCATGTTTCCAAAATGTGTAACTATGAACTGAATTTTATCATGGGAGTGATCCCAAGCAGTGCTTGGGGTGGGGTGGGCACTGTCTACATACTGGGCAGAATACTCTGGCTAACTTCAGGTGCTGGCGAGACAAGGGGAACAGACAGGGAGAGATTGGCCCTTAGGAAAGGAATTTCCTGGCCTCAGGGAGGCCTAAGGGGTGCGTGATAACCTGGATGACCCAGGCCCCACCAGGAGGGAATCGTGACGGCATCCTCCCTTGTTTTAAGGGCCCATATTCTTGGAGCATAATAAAAACCCACCCACCTTTGTTAAAAACATGTAAAAGGGGAAGGGCTTGAGTCTTTCTTTGGAATCCTGTTTTAGGAGACCCATCCCATAATCTGGGAGCTTCCATGCCTTGCTCTTTTCCTTTCTGATCCCTTAAATCTTTACTGAATTTGGTCATCTGTTCTCTTGGTTAAGGCAAGAGCCTGGACATCTACCAAGGGCTACCAGGGCCACCTCCAAGTGTACTGGGAGACCATATAGAGCTGTATCCCACTCAGTGCCTTTTTTTTTTTTTTTGGTTCACACCTGGCAATGCTCAGGGGTTACTCCTGGCTCTGCACTCAGGAATTACTCCTGGCGGTGCTTGGGGACCATATGGGATGCCAGGAATCGAACTCTGGTCGGCCGCTTGCAAGGCAAACACCCTACCCACTGTGCTATCGCTCCAGCCCTCAGTGCCTCTTTATGTGTTGTTTCCCTTTGAGGTATCAGAATATACCTCAAAGGGCTGAATATATACCTCTTGAAGGGCCTAAGACAGTACAGGTGTTGCACGTGGCCAACCCGGTTAGATCCCAGGCACCGCTAGGAGAAGTCCTGGAAGCTGCCTTCCTTCCAATTCCTCCAAGTGACCCTGAGAACTCTGGGGGTGGTCAGAGTCGACGCCGGGGCCCCACCAGCACAGCATCCACGCCCCTTCATTTTGAACTGCAGCCGGGGTTGTCTGAGTATCAGCAGGAGTGGTCCTGGGTCCCCCTCCCTCTCTATATTCTGTAGGTAGCAAAGACCTGAGTGTCACTAGCGGGAGAGGCTTCCTTTGCAGAGCAATTCGGGCCAGGATGAAGAAGCCCTGAGGGATCAGATGAAAGGATGGATGTCAGTGTGCAGGAGTTGGAGAGGCTTCGGGATACTTTGAATTATTTGTGGAGTCTGTCTCAGCAGGCCGGACAGCGGTTTGCAGAAGTGGGAGCAGTGACTTTTGCAGGGCGCACCGTGTACTAAGGCTCGGCGGAGTTTCGTGCGCTTCAGGTCAGGCGTTTGGCATTTACTGAGTCCACTAAGAGCTACAGTGGAAGGAGGGATCCCCCCCCGAAACAAAGCGCGCCCCCGCCCTCTCGCCCCGCCCCCCTCTGTGCTCCGCCCCCGCCTCTGCGTCCCACCCCCGCCTCTGTGCCCCGCCCCGGGGCTCTGCGCCCCGCCCCCGCCTCTGTGCCCCGCCCCGGGCTCTGCGCCCGCCCCGGCCTCTGCGTCCCGCCCCCGCCTCTGTGCCCCGCCCCGGGCTCTGTGCCCCGCCCCCTGCCTCTGTGCCCCGCCCCCGGCCTCTGCGTCCCGCCCCGGCCTCTGCGTCCCGCCCCGCCTCTGTGCCCCGCCCCGGCTCTGCGCCCCGCCCCGGCCTCTGCGTCCCGCCCCCGCCTCTGTGCCCCCGCCCCGGGCTCTGCGCCCCGCCCCGGCCTCTGCGTCCCGCCCCCCGCCTCTGTGCCCCGCCCCGGGCTCCTGTGCCCCGCCCCCCGCCTCTGTGCCCCGCCCCGGGCTCTGCGTCCCGCCCCGGCCTCTGCGTCCCGCCCCCGCCTCTGTGCCCCGCCCGGGCTCTGCGCCCCGCCCCCGCCTCTGTGCCCCGCCCTGGGCTCTGCGCCCCGCCCCCTTACCTCTGCGCCCTGCCGGGGTCTCTATGCTCTATTCCTGCCCCCGCCTCTGTGCACGCCCCCCGTCTCGGCGCTCGCCCGCGCCTCTGCGTCCCGCCCCGGCACCTCTGCGTCCCGCCCCCGCCTCTGTGCCCCGCCCCGGCCTCTGCGTCCCGCCCCCGCCTCTGCGCCCCGCCCCGGGCTCTGCGTCCCGCCCCGGCCTCTGCGCCCCGCCCCCTTACCTCTGCGTCCCGCCCCCGCCTCTGTGCCCCGCCCCGGGCTCTGCGTCCCGCCCCGGCCTCTGTGCCCCGCCCCCGTCTCGGCGCTCGCCCGCGCCTCTGCGCCCCGCCCCCGGCACCTCTGCGCAGGCGCACTGGAGTTCGCGGGCTCCGGGAAGCGACCACACGCTCTCAAGGAGGGGAGCATGCCCGGGTGGGCGGGGGCGTCTGTGGGGCTAGAGGAACCGGGAGTTCCCGTGAGTCTTTGCGTCCACCCCTCTGCTCTGAGAGAAATGGAGTGTTCCGACTCCTTAAGGGTCCGGCGCACAGAGGGTACTGTCTTTCCCTCTCGGTTTTCCTGCAAGCATGTGTGATATTTGGTAGGTAGCAACGGACGGAACGCCTGTTTCTCTCCGTTTATTGAGGTGGCAGTGGAGGGAAAGCCTGTTTCCCTGGTATAAAGGGAGGAGATGGCCACCGGCGAGCCCTCCGGCGCCCACGTGGGCGCCAGGACGCGCGTTGGGGCCGGGTGGGCAGCGAGGCGCTTGCGCTGGGCCTAGCTCATGGGCTTCTGGTGTCTGTCCGCAGCTCCGATGGCCGGGGAGCCCGTCGGCCCGCGCACCCGAGGAAGCCGGGTAAGTGCATGGTCCCCGCCACGGGCTTGAGCGCCAGGTCGGCTGCCCTGATGACACTCGTGTTAGGAAGTGCCGTCAGATACGATAACTGACGACTTTTCACGCGCAACTGACGCAGTCGCCGAGCGCCTGCAGCTTACGCGCCTGCTGCTGCATAAACACCCGTTAAGTGCGCGCCTGTCTTGTTTTCAGGGCAGATCTACCACAGCATGGAGGGGAGCGGCGCCCCGCCCTGAGGTGAGCCCTGCTCTGCTGCTTAGCTCCCGTGCACCTGAATAGTCTATTGCACGGTTAAACATGCGTCCAGGCGTGCGGTCTCAACGGATTAGGTGCTGTTGTAGGTGCTTGACTGCTCTGATGAAATGGCTAATAGGAAGTGCCGTCAGAATCGATAACTGACGATAAGAAGTCCTGGCTGACTGCAGTCAAGTCTCTGTTGGTTGCTGGTACTTAGGAGTGAGTTGGTCTGAAAACGGGACTTTAATTTTGGATATTTTCCCAGGTTGCTAATTGGCGGGATTAAGTAGATTGCCACCATGAGATGAGCGACTTGAAATGGACACAGTTGGCCTTGAATTTCAAGGTAAGCATTATTGCATGCAGGGATAAAAGTGTTGAGTGCTGTTGGAGAATTTCAGTAGACATAGGTCAGGTAATTGGCTGCTTTGTTTTCTACTCCTTGACTTTCTTTTTGGAATTTTGGCCCACATCTGGCCATGATTAAGCCTTACTCCTGGATCTACACAGGATAGTATCCGAATTGCTGTGACAGATTGCAGAAGTTGGCTTTTACAAAGTGGAATTGAATGTTGGGTTTTGCAAGGGCTTTACTGAGCTGCAATTTGAGAATTGGTCTTAATCTTTTAAGCTGATGGAGAGATTGGAGTGATGGTAGATGCCTTGCACGTGACCAGTCGTGGTTCAAAATCCTCGGCTCAGCGCACCATAAGGGGATAATAGTTATCCATTGTGGTTTTATTTATTTATTTTTGCTTTTTTGGGTCACACCCAGCGATGCTTAGGGGTTACTCCTGGGTCTTCGCTTAGGAACTACTGGCGGTGCTCGGGGGACCATATGGGTTGCTGGGGATCGAACCCCGGGTTGGCCAGCGTGCAAGGCAAACACCCTACCCGCTGTGCTATTGCTTGGGCTCCCATTGTGATTTAAGGTCCTAACTTCCCAAACCTGTAAGGACCAAAGAATGCTTTTAGAAAGTGCTGAAATTGGTGCATGATGAGAACTACATCTTTAACTTGACTCTTTGTTAACCATGGTTGCTTATGTCCAGGTGTGTGCAGAACAGCGGCCAAGCAGTGCAAGTTGAGAGCAACGGCAGCTCAATATAAGGGGTAAGTTGATGTAAATCCTGACCCTTCTCTCCTGTAGAACGAGCTATTAGTTACAATTGAAAATGATATCATATGATGAAATCACCCAAAATAGCTGGAATTACCGGCAGATTGCATAGTGGTGAACAGAAGGTTTTCTGACGATATCTTTCCAACTGCTAAATGACTCAATTTGGTTGGAATGAAGTGTGAGACTGATAAGTTTCTCTTTGCAGGCTACTTTCCCAGATGGCCACCTGTCAGTGGGGAAGAACGAAATCTCAAGGACAAGTCTGCTATCGGTTCAATTGTCAAGCAACCTTTTTCAAGGAAGGCATGTTTGGTGTCCCCTTGCAGTTGAAAGACTAATGTAATAAAGGAGTTTGCAGTATTGGTTTTTGAAAATATGTATTTGAAGAAAAGTTGATTACTGTTATTGGTTGTTAGCAGTCCAGAATAGGTTTTTGTCTTAACTTTCCTCAGCCATAAACCTAAATGATTCTCCCTCAGCAACATGAGCAAGTTTCAAAGTGTTTAAGGCACCCACATACGCTGCATGTCTCCTCATCAGGAGCCTCACCCACGTTGGCTCTGCTTTCACAGCACGACAGTAACGTCCCTTGACTGGCTACGGGGTTACGCAGTTCTAGAGGGATTAGAGAAATTTAGAACAGGCATCAGTGTCCCGGGTTTTAGTGTCAGTGGGAATGTCCGAGTACCAAGGGTCGTTTGAAGTGGCAGGGTTCGGTGGTTTAGTTCAGGGCCTCAGACACGGAGCGTGTGCTCTGCTGAGCTACCTTGAGTTTGTCCAGTAACATCGGTAGTGCTTGAAATTAATGGGAGTGTCCTTGCAACCTTAAAAAGGAAGTAAGGTTCACTGGCCTAAACAGAAGAGGGTTTTCTGTCTTGACAGTTCAGTCACAGAATGGGAATGAGGTGGGTCTTAAATAGGATTCCCAGGCAGGGGTGCTGGTTGGGCATCCACAGGGAAGAGGTAGACGACCTTAAGGTGTTGGCTGCCCTGAACAGAGCAAAGATAATTCAGAATTGTAAGTACAGGGGGTGGGGAAAACCTTCACATTAGCTGGAGCTTCCGGGGTTTCATCTGAAAGGCAGTGGAATTAACTAGGGGAGACAGAGCAGTATCCCTGCCTTTCCCCAGAAGCTGCGATGCCGGCTTCCCGCTTGTGGGCCTACTTGGGTCAGTTTTGGGCCTAAGCCACCCACGTTGGAGGCCCTTAGCCTATGTTAGCCATCTTTTTCCAGGACCCCCCGGGAGCCCAGCCTTATTTTGTTACGTCTGAGCTACACTTGGAGTCTCATAGCTTTTGTGGTTAGTAGGGCCCAGAGCACACCCTCCGGGGTTGTCCTGGCCCACCAAGCCACTGTCATCCCGGCTGTCCTCCCGACCCCTGGGCCCTCGCCCAGCTCCAGGATGGTGGGGAGTTGGCCCTGTTTCGGGAGCGCTTCCGTAGGCTGAGGAGGAAGGGCTGGGGCAATGAGAAGATGTCCACGTTGTTGCCTAGGTCGATCCACGTAACATGGGGGAACTTGCCGGGGTCCTTGAGGGTGTCTGTGAGGTCTCGCAGCAGGGCCCGGGTCAGCCGATTGCCGTTGAGGGCCAGTGTGGTGAGGCGGGGCAGTGTGCTGAGCGCCGGCAGCAGCTGCAGAACCATATCATCCGTGAGGCCTGTGAAGCCCAATTCTACACTGTCCACCTCTTCCCCACAGCGCTGCAGGTAGCTGGTGACTCGCTCCAGGTCACGGGAGGTCAGTGGGATTCCAGAGAGGTCCACTGTGTTGTCCGGAGGGCTCCCAGCCAGGACAGACTTGAGACTGGAGGGGAAGGGACAGGCAAAGTTGAGGTAAAAGGGCAGTCAGTGGCTACCACAGTCAGCTGTTGTTTGACCCTGTGACCCCAGGGCTCTGCTTCCCTGGCATCACTCAGAGTTTAGGCCTGAAGGGAAATGCCAAAGCTGTAGCCTTTCTAAGGCCAAAATACTGGGTTTGCATCTTGCTCTTAACCTCTCCATATTAAGTACTTCAAAACTGACTGCGTGGGGCTGGAGCAATAGCCCAGCGGGTAGGGGCGTTTGCCTTGCACGCTGCCTGCCTGTGCTGGCCGGGTTCAATCCCGGCATCCCATATGGTCCCCCGAGCACCGCCAGGAGTGATTCTTGAGTGCAGAGCCAGGAGTGACCCCTGAGCATCGCCGGGTGTGACCCAAAAAGCAAAAAAAAAAAAAAAAAAAAACCCTGACTGCGATAAGTAACAGCACTTGAAGTGCCTTGCATAGGTGACAGGAGTGCAGAGTATCCTGCTTTGCCAGCCCAAGAGCTCTGTGATTCTCAGGAGAGAACCATCTCCCTGATCCTCCACCCCCGCACCCCCTAACTTGGTGGGGATCCTACCATTTGCAGGCTGCACCCTGCAATACACAGCTGACTGCTAAGGCGGAGTGCTACCCCACTCCAGCCATTTGCTACTTGGTTCCCTGCTGGCACTCCAAAGCCAGAGCTTCCCCACTCCAGCTATGCCAGGCAAGCCCTGAGGCCTCCCCTGTGGGGAAGGAAGCAGCTCTTGAGATGTTCACTACCTGCTCAAGAGCATATGTTAATCGGAGTGGCCACAGTTTGGATTTCCTCTTAGCTGTGCAGGGTAAATCCCTGTCTTCGGGGTTTCCTGATGCAGGAAGGTCATCTCCAGGCAGTTGGGAGGCAAATGGATGCATGCACCCAGGGCCCGGGCTACTGCCTAGCATTTAGTTCATGATTTTCTTTTTTGGGTCACACCCAGCGATGCTCGGGTTATTCCTGGCTCTGCAGTCAGGAATACTCCTGGTGGTGCTCAGGGGACCATATTGGTGCCAGGGATGACCCCGAGTCGGCCAGGTGCAAGGCAAACGCCCTCCCTGCTGTGCTGTCACCCGGCTCGAGAGTCAGCATGGTTCTGTTTTTGGGTATTTGGCTCATGGGCTACTTCTGGCTTTGTACTTGGGGGATCATACGTGGTTTTGAGGATCAACCCTAGGTAAGCTACATGCAAGGCAACATACATTCCCGAGCTCTATCTGTCCAGTCCTTGGCTGTTTTTGGTGTCAAACCTAGGAATCCAGTTATAACACCCCAACCTCAATCCTTCAAGTGTTTGCTAAATTCCAATTTAGGAGCCTCTGGTGAACTGGAAGGTGGAGTCCTAGTTCCATTATTGCAGAGGAGATGACGAGAAAAGTATGACGAGGACATGTCAGGGGAAGTGACATTTGAGCTGATGTGTGAAGGCAGGCCACCAGAAGAGTGGGGAAAGTTCAGTGCAGAGGGAGCAAGTACAAAGTCATTGGGCTGGAAGGCAGTCAAGTTCAATCTTACAGGGCCTAATTTGGATTATTTTTTTTTTTTGGGTCATGCCCAGCAATGCTCAGGGGTTACTCCTGGTGGTGCTTAGGGACCAAATGGGATGCTGGGGATCGAACCTGGATCAGCCGTGTGCAAGACAAACACCCTACCCGCTGTGCTATTGCTTCCTGCCTCCTGATTTGGATTATATTCATTGTGATCAGACAGGTTTCTGGTGGAGAGTTGACTTAGTATGCTTGCGTGTTGGGGGGACAGGCCCCTAGATCCTAGCAGAGCTTGAATTTCTAGCTTTTCAGTTCTGCAGAACTAGCTTGCAGACTCCAGGTTTCCATGGCTTGGATGAGACACCTGTCTTCCTTGGTTCCCAACATGTGACTCATTTCCTCCCTAAAAGCCTGAAGGTGTCCTCAGGATGTCTCTTCGGGCCATGGGAGTGAGAAGTTTAGAAGGGACAGGGCAGCCAGAGCCAGGACACCTCTGTGAGGGGACAGTCCAAACTAACAGTGGCATCAGATTCAACCATTCTTCTAGAATAGCCCCCACGGTTATTGCAAGGAAGGTTACTGCAAGGCTGTTCTCTCCAGAAACCTTACAGTGCTACCTGAGTCCAAGGTTCTGTGTGCTCCCTCCAACCCCCCAATATTAAGAGAACCACAGATCTGAGGCTCCTTATTAAATATAGGCAAAAAGATACACATGATAACCTCTAAATGTATGTATTGCAATTCACAATGTGTAGAAAGGGCAGCTAGAGGGAGAGATAGAGAAAAAAAAGATAAAGAACCTGCCGCAGAGGCAGGCTAGGGGACGGGGGAGGGAAGTGGGGACATTGGTGGTGGGAAATGGGCACAGGTGGAGGGATGGGTGCTGGAGCACTGTATAACCAAAACCCAAACATGAACATCTTGTAATTTCATGTCTCATGGTGATATAAAATATTAAAAAAAAATAACAAATTAAAAATCTGAGGCTCCTCAGATGTGTGGGTCAGGAACATATCTGGGGACACCCAGGAGCACTAGGGGGCTTGGTGGGAATGCTAACATCAGGTCACCGGAAACGTCCTCATGTTCCTCTCGCGCCCTTGGCCCCTACCGTATGAATGAGTGCCTACCCTCTGCTTCAGGGCCCATCTACCAGTGCCTTGCATAGGCTCAAGTCCTGGAATGCCCTGCTGCCTCTTCCTCATCTCTGAATTCAGCCAAACCTCCTTAGCGTGTCCATCCCCCTCTTTCCCTCACCCTGTTGCACTGGAAGGGGAGCTCTGCCTGACATAAACCTAACCCTTTTAGAAGAGTGCTGGGCTGCGGCAAGGGGCAGACCCATCTCAGGTGACCAAAACTCACCAGGCCTGCGGCTTCCTCTTCAGCCCACGGTGACGCCTCCACTGGGAATGGGGGCTGAGGTGGTAGGTCAGCTGCCGGCACAGTTTCTCCATGGCACCCAGTGCATCACCTTCCTGTGGAGGCAACACAGGTGGGCAGGTCCCTGAGTTACTGGAGCAAGTGGGGGAGCCCAGGTTCCCACTGCCAGCTTCCTGTCTAGACAAAGGGCACAGCAGCTTCAGGCCAAAGCTGGGGGTGGGGGGGTGATCAAGGTAGCCCCTGTCACTGTGGACAGGGGTGTCAGGCTGATCAGTAGATGGTTTTAGTTTCTGTGAATCAGTTGCCAACACTGAAGGAAAATACTGAGATTTAATAGTCCAGATACCAGCGATCTGTCCAATGGCTGTCGGCTGGCTTCTTAGCCAGGATTCACCTTGATCCCTGCTATTCTCTCAATAAATATTTACCAGCATCCAGAGCCTTCTGCTCATTCATTCGCTCAGCAAATATTTATCAAGCACCAACTTGATGTCGGGCACATATTTTCTAGAGGGTGAGGGATAGAGTCATGAATAAACATCAGAGACTCAACCTAAGGAGCTAAGATCTAAGGCCTGTGTTTTGCTGTTACATCTCTGTCCATGGCGAAATGTTCGTCATCTCTTTTACCCATGTCAAAGTAGGAAAATAAGTGAATGAGTGATGTGAGCCTTTCCCAGTCCAATTTATTCATCTCTGTAGTCTATTTTGTCCATTCGATCAGTATTTGAGTTTGAAATACTGAGTGGTGAATTTTTTTTCTTTCTTTTTCTTTTTTTGCTTTTTGGGTCACACCCGGCAATGCTCAGGGGTTTCTCCTGGTTCTGCACTCAGGAATTACTCCTGGCGGTGCTCGGGGGACCATATGGGATGCTGGGGATCGAACCTGGGCCGGCCTGGGCCAGCCGCGTGCAAGGCAAATGCCCTACCCGCTGTGCTATCGCCTCCAGCCCCCAGTGGTGAATTTTTTAAGAATTTAGTTTTAGGGAAAGAGAAAGAGAGAAAAGAGATGGAGAACCTGCCATGGAGGCAGGCTAGGGGGGGGTAGGGTATCAGGGACACTGGTGGAGGGATGGGTGCTGGAACACTGTATGCTTTAAACCCAAACATGAACATTTTTGTAATTGTCAAAAATAAAGAAAAGATTATTTTTAGGGCCAGAGTGATAGTACAGTGGGGAGGACATTTGCCTTACATGGCCGACCTGGGTTCCATCCCCAGCATCCCATATAGTCTTCCGAGCATCGCCAGGTGTAATTCCTGAGTCCAGAGCCAGGAGTAACTCCTGAGCATCACTAGGTGTGACCCAAAAAGCCAAAAAGAGAATATTTTTAGGGGTAAGAGTGATAGTAAAGTGGGTAGGGTGCTTGTTCTTCTTGCGCAGACCCGGATTCAATCCTTGATATCCTATATGGTCACCTGATTACCACCAGGACTATAGAACCAGAAGTAGCCCCTGAGAATCACTGAATATAGCCCCAAAAGCAAAAGAAAAAAGAAAAAGAAATAACCGAGCATGCAAGGCATGTACTTAGTCCACGGCTATCTCCCCAGGCCTCTGTTCGATTTTTTTTTTGCGGGGGCTCACACCCAGAGATACTCAGGGGTTCCTCCTGGCTCTGCACTCAGGGAATTACTCCTGGCGGTGCCCAGGGATGGAACCAGGGTCGTCCGTCGCTACCGCACTGTGCCACAGGGGGCAGCCGCGTGCAGGGCGAGGCTTGCAGGGCGCCGCAGCCCCGGGCGAGTAAGGAGCCTCCATCACTACACGCACCACGGGCCCGGCCCTCCGGGAGAAAAACCCGCCTTTCGCCGAGTCAGGTCACGGTCACTCTGTCTGAGCAACTGAGAGCCCTGTCGCCCATCGAACTACCTCCCGTTGAGAAGCACAGTCGCTGCCAATAGCGTTTAAGCACGCAAGGCTGGCCCTGGGGAGAGGCAGGGGCGGGAGGGAGCAAAGGAGAAAGAGGCGCCGTTCTTTGGCGGCTGGTGTGAAAACCCGCTGCATCCCGTGGTGACACCCAGGCTAAGCGTCGACCACAGCACCCAGACTGTGCGAGCGACCCAACAGCCCTTTGTGTGATTAGACCCTGCGTTCAGGTCACAGATGATTGGCCCAGCGGCCGGCACTATCAGCCAATCATTGGCCCAGCGGCGGGCACGGTCAGCCAATCAGTCCTTTCCCTAGACTCCCGGAGGTGGGCGAGTTGGAGAGGCGGCTGCATCCCTGACTCTTAAACTGGAGGGGTCGGGAGCCACCACTGACAGCTATTTCTTGCCTTGTGTGGGAAGGGTAATGCAGAGTGAAGTAAAGAATGAGGACTGAGCTGTGTTTTTTTCTATTTATAGCGCTTTCAGCAAGGCTGCCCTTGTGCCCCCAAAGACCAGCTGCATGAGAGGGGAAAGCACTTTCTGGTTGGAGGCGGTGGGAGGAGTCTGTTAGTGCATCTGAGCCGTCAATGCGGCCCTGCAAAGGCCCTGAAGAAGAATCGTGAAGGACTCACACACCTGCCAGGACAGATGCTCAAGGCAGACAAATCTGCAACCCCCTGTTCCGCCTCCTCACCCCGCGCTGGGGTCACAATTCCCGGCCAGCCGTCTCTCAACTGTCAGGCTACAGATAACTCACTGGCCCGCATCACTCCCCAGGCACCATTGTATGGTGCCCGGAGGACCTCCATGAGTCTAGGCCACGGTGCTCTGCATGCTGAAACTGCACAGATTCATTTATAAATTTATTCATCAAATGTTGGTTGTCCTGTAGTTGCAGCCTTGAATCCTGAGATTGCGCTGAGGTTTCTGATTACTCCTCTCCTATGTCCTTCTTTGCACCTTGTGCTCAGAAAACAGCTTGGGCCAGAGAGCTAGCCCAGAGGGTAGGGCACCTGCCTTGCACATGGCCAACCCAGGTTCCATTCCTGGCAAACAAAACCGTGAGCCCTACAAAAGGCATCACTAGGGACTGGAACAATGGTACAGTGTGGATGGCATTTGCTTTGCATGCAGCCAACCTGAGTTTGAGCTCAGGCATCCCATTAGGTCCCCTGGGCATCACCAGGAGTAATTCCTGAGTGCAGAGCCAGGAGTAACCCTTGGGCTTGCTGAGTGTGACCCAAAAAGCTGGAGAAAAAAAAAAGGCATCATTAAGTCTTAAAAAAAAAAACGGCCTATTTATTTACTTATTTATTTATTTAATTTTTGGGGTCACACCCGGCGATGCTCAGGGGTTACTCCTGTCTCTGCATTCAGGAATTACGCCTGGCAGTGCTCGGGGACCATATGGGATGCCAGGAATTGAACACAGGTCATCCGTGTGCAAGGCAAACACCTTACCCGCTGTGCTATTGCACCGGCCCCTTATTTATATTTTTAGCCACACTCAGCAGTGTGCTAGGGATAGAACCCAGCATGGCCACATGCAAAGCAAGTGACTATCTCTTTGGTAGCCCTGACCAATGTCCTGAGGAACCCAAACCTAGAACTATTTAGCTAACTTCCTGAATTACTGAACTACAGAGTGCTGTATGGTTTTAAGTTGCTATGTGTTGGCATACATTTTTTTCTGTAGCAATAGAAAATAGAACCGGGGCCAGGAGAGAGTGCCACAGTCAGGGTGCACATTTAGCACAGCGCTGACCTGGGTTTGATTCCAGGACAGCAGTCAGGGTGCAGCCTAGACACAGCTGACCTGGGTTTGATTCCTAGCACTCCATGACCTCCTGGACACTGTGTCCTTAGGGCTGTTACACGGAATCTATGGGCTGGGTTGGGCTGGCCAAGAATCACTGGCAACCTCCTACCCCCCCCACCTCCTCAACACCCCTTTTCCCCCAAAATGCAACATGGCTTTGGAAGATGAGTTCTCATTCTGAGTCCAGCAACACAACTGTGCACCACGTTTCCCTGTGCGTGTGTTTTTACCCCTTTCCCTGGCAGTGCTGGAGACTGGGCTCACATGATACAAGCTGTGCCACACTCGCAACCACTGATGCACTTCAGTGCTTTTATCCTGCCCACAACCCTGAAAATAGTCCCTTAAATATTTTTTTGTTTGTTTTTGGGTCACACCTGGCTATACTCAGGGCTTACTACTGACTCTGCACTCAGGGATCAGTCCTGGTGGAGCTTGGGGGGTCCTATGGCGTCTCCTAAGGCCCTAGACCCAGCTTCCTGGCAGACCAGGAGGAATCTGAAAGAAATGGGGGTGATCCCTGGCACTCGTCAAATTTATCCCCAATTTGGGTGGTTTTGGCTTCCCAGCCCTCATTATCAGCATTCCCTTATCCCATCTTTGAGCCCTGCGTCCCTGCTTTCTGCTGCGCCCATAGCCGCCTGCCTTAGGCAGCTCCCTCACTCTCCATCATGTTCCAGTCAGCCCATGATGCTGGAGAGAAGGCTCTAGAGAGAGCCCAGGTTGGAGACTCAGTCCCAGAGCAAGATGCCAGCACCTTAAGAACCAAGATCAGGGGCCGGAGCGATAATACAGCAGGGGAGGGCGTTTGCCTTACATGTGGCCGAACCGGGTTTGATCCCTGGCATCCCATATGTTCCCCCAGCACCGCCAGGAGTAATTCCTGAGTGCAGAGTCAGGAGTAACCCCTGAGCATTGCCAGGTGTGACCCAAAAAGGGAAAAAAAAAAGTTCAAGTCTGACCCAACTAGCAGCTATTTCAGGCCTAGCAGCCAGAGGGTTTGGTGACCGTCTTCTCACTCTTATTGGGCCTTTGGTGAATGCAGGCACTTCCCTCCAGGTCCTGCTCTGGCTTCCTGTCCCTTCCACAGAGGAAATGCTGCTTTTGGAAACTACTGAAAATTGAGGGATGGGAGAGAAAGGACCAAAATAGAAAGAAAAGTATAGTGGGCAGGGCTTTTGCCTTGCATGTAGCCAAGAGGAGTTAGAGCCCCGGCATCCCATATGGTTCCCTGTTGCAGGACACCTAAAAGCCTAAAAGCCTCTGCATCTGCCCTGGATTGCCTCCTGCAGGCCACTTTGTAGACAGGGGGTAGTTTAAATGTGGCAGTTTATCTGACCATGTATTCTGTACTGGCTGGTATAAATATTCTCTCATGCTACTACAATCATCGTGGGACTAACTAGATTTTACCAGCATATTTGCCTGGCCACGTTGGATCTCTAAGTAATTAGACCAGAGAGAAATGCTGTTTGCCTCCAAGCAAGCAAGCATGGCTCCCTGATAACTCAAAGACAACTAAAATACAAAACTACTGTGAAGTAGACGAGACTCTTGTGAAGGCTTGGAGAAATATTTAACTGGCATTAGTATAGTCCTTGGTACAGAGACATGCCATCTCAGAAACCCCCTTCTCTACCCTATAAGGGCATTTCTAGGAAGATCTTGGCTCAAAACATTAGCATATAATAGGGCCTAGTGAGGTGCTGGGAGAAATTACTTGAGGGCATTTGACCCTGCCTGCTTCCCATCATAGTGGGAGGTCTGAGTTGCAGAGGTATAAAACCAGCTTGCTTCTTCTCTCTCCTCTTTTGGGTTCTCTCTTCTTTTTGGAAGTCTTGTCTTTGTCTCCTCTTTACAGGGCCTTAACACGTGGTGGCTGCCATCTTGGCCTACACGTGGCTGGGGTTCTAGCCGGGAATCCTAAGCACAGTGTTTTTTCCTATTGCTGATTTGTATGCCTGAACCTGTGATAAATAAAGCATTTTATTTATTTTTTTTTTTTCTTTTGGGTCACCCGGCTCAGGGTTTCTCCTGGCTCTGCACTCAGGAATACCCTGGCGGGCTCGGGGACCATATGGGATCCGGGGATCGAACCCAGGCCGGCACAGGCCGCGTGTAAGGCAAACGCCCTACCCGCTGGGCTATCACTCCGACCCCAGTAAAGCATTTTAGAATTGCATCGGATTCCTGAGTCTTCATCCATTCCCTGCTAGCTTCGGAGGTAGAAAGGAACTCGCTTCCGGAACTGTTGGGGACCTTGGCAGCATTCCCGACAGTTCCCCAAGCACCGCCAGGAGCAATTCCTGAGTGCAGAGCCAGAAGTAACCACTGAGCATCGCTGGGTATGGCCCCAAAACAAAACAAAAAAATAAATTAAATTTCAGGTATAGGGAGCCAGAGTGATAGTACAGTAGGTTTGCCTTGCACAAGGCTGATTTGAGTTTGATCCCAGCATCCCATATGGTCCCCGAGCCATACCACCAGGAGTAATTCCTGACTGTTAAGCCAGAAAGCCTGAGCCTCGCTGGGTGTGATCCAAAAAGAAAAAAAAAAAAGACAAGTTCAGATACAGCATTACTCTCCCTGTAAGGGTCCCATTGGCAGCTCAGAATCAAAGGAGTCTTGTTGCAGTACACTGTTGCCCAGAGTCTCTGCATTGTGCCTGGAGGTAACTCCTTCAGGCCACTTTGTAGATAAGGAAGAGAAAACAGTTTGAACCTGTGACTTTACGTGGCAGTATATCTTACCACGTATTCTATGTTAGCTGGTATAAATATTTTCTCTCATGCTGCCATAATCATTGTGGGACTAGATAGATCTTACCAGTATATTTACTTGGCCATGGTGGATCTCTAAGCAATTAGATCAGAGAGAAATGCTGTTTGCCTTTAAGCAAACACACGTGGCTGTCTAATAAGTCTAAAGGCTAATATACAAAACGACTATGAAGTAAAGATGAGAATCTTGTGAAGACTTGGAGAAATATATACTTGGCTGTAGAATATACATTGGTACAGATACATGCCCTTCCACCACCCTGCATAGAGCCTTCAAGTACACTTTCTTTTTTTTTTTTTTCTTTTTGGGTCATACCCGGCAATGCTCAGGGGCTACTCCTGGCTCTGCACTCAGGAATTACCCTGGCGGCGCGGGGGACCATATGGGATGCCGGGGATCGAACCCAGGCCGGATGAGCCGCCGCGTGCAAGGCAAACGCCCTACCCGCTGGGCTATCGCCCGGCCCCTCAAGTACACTTTCAAGGAAGATCTTGGCTGGGGCAATATTAACATTTCAATGGAACTAAGTGAGGTCCTGGGAGAAGTTACCTGAGAGGGGAATTGACTCTAACTGCTTTCCATTGATCTGGGCTGAAAAGTCATAAAAGTAGCCTGGGGGGCTGGAGCAATAGCACAGCAGGGAGGGCATTTACCTTGCATGTGGTGGACCTGGGTTCAATCCCTGGCATCCAAGCCAGGAGTAACCCCTGAGCATTGCTGGGTGTGACCCAAAAAAGAAAAAAAAAAAGTAGCCTGCTTTCTTCCGTGCCTTTTCATCTTTTGGCATTTTGCCTTTTCTTTTCTTTCTTTCTCTTCGCCCTTTGCCTTCCTATTCTCTTCCCTGTTGGGCCTTAGCACTTGGTAGTGGCCATCTTTGCCTAGGATTCTAAACCTACTCGTGGCCAGGGCCCAGCTAGGAACCTAAAGTCTGGGGTTTTCCTGTTACTGAATTGTATACCAGAACAAGTGTGAGTAAAGCATTTTAAAACTTTGCTGGATTCTCTCATCTTTCTCTGTCTGCTGATTCCCTGGGGCAGAAGGGGATCCCTAGACCCTGCTCCCAGATTTTGTCAGGGTGCCCAGCGCACGCCAATAGAGTCTGATTCCCCAAGAGGTCCAGGCCCAGCCTAACACAAGAACTGGCAGGCAGAGGGCAGACCCTCTATCGAGAAGGAGCTAAACAGCACCTGCAACACCTGGGGAACCCCACCCTCAGTGTCGGGGTGCATTAGGGGAAGAGGAAATTGAAACTCTGGAGAGGAGAGGAAGACAGCTGGGAGGGTGGAGACTGAGGCAAACTGGAGAACCCCACAGGGGCCGCTGCAAGATTCACACAGCACCTTTGTGCAACTAAGAGGTTTCAGGCTGGGAGACAGCTCAACAGGGAGGAACACATGCGTTGCCTCTACATGGCCCTGAATTCAATTTCTGGTACTACATATGCCTCCAACCCCACACCCAAACACTGCTGGGATGGCCCTGGTGGCCCATAGTGCTGAGGGGTCCAAATAGAACCATGTTGCCCATGCAGACACCAAGTGGTCTCGAAACCACTAAGCACCAAAGGTCAGACTCGTCTGCCTCACATAGCAGGGAAAATAAAATAAAAGAAAGGAAAAGAAAGAAAAGAAAAAAGGATAAGAGAAGGCTCCCTCTAGGTTGCCATCATTCTTCACTTCTGTCAATGCCCTACATGGCTGTGTGCAGGACAATCTGTCAACTGCACTGGTGGCTCGGACCCACAGGGTGGGGCTGGCCACTCTGCTCCAGGCCTGTAGGACTGAGGCTGGACGCTCTAAGGCCTTAGAGAGTTCAATGCTCTGATACTGCTGGAGCCCCCAGTGCTCGCAAGGGTAGATGCATATAGAGATTTATGAAATCCTGTATGAAACAAAAAACTTGCTGTTTTTGTTTTTATTTTTGTTTTGGGGGTCCATGTTTGGTGGTGCTCTGGAGCTTGTTCTCACTCTGTGCTCAGGAGTGACCCCGTGTCTGCTGGGGGGTGAGGTGGGGTGGAGAGGACATAGGCTGTGTGTGTGTGTGTGGGGGATCAAATTGGCTTTGGCCTCATGCAGTCAGCCCCTGACTCTGCAGCTGTCCAAGTTCTGTGTTGGCAATAGATCTATATTTAACACATGCTGTAGGATACACAAAAGTTGTGCTGAGAGTGCCAATGCAAAGTCCCTGCCATGGAGGTGGCCTCTGCCAACATCCATGGGCACCACGCTGGCCAGAAAGATGCCCACTTTAGACTCCATACCTACTGCCGCCTTACCGGCTTTGGGCAGTGAATGTAGCGGGCCAGGCTGATGATGAGGTCGTGGGTGATGGGGTCCACCAGGTTCCGGAAGCTGGCGTAGCGGTACAGAACATCATCCAGCGAGGTCGACTCCATGCCCAAGTCCTGCAAGAGTGAGGATGCTCAAAGGTGAGCAGTGGGGTGGCCTCACCGAACCACAAGTCCCGCCCAAATGTGCCAGAGCAATCCCTTGGCTGTGGTTCGGCTTCCCCAGAGTCCTAGCAAAAGAAGAAACCCCACCACAAAAGAAGCCTCACCATAGAAGAAGAAACCCCACCACAGAAGCTTTACCACACCCACATCCCCCAGGGTGGGACAAGCTACGGGAGCCCAGGCAGGCCCCGCCATTGCAGATCTCAGAGCAGTCTTCTTCACCAGGACACTCCCGGATAACCTCTCTTCAGGACAGAGTCCAGCGTGGCAGGTCTCAGGACTAGCGGCTGCTTCCCAGTCTCCTGTTTATCCAGGACAAACTCTGGAATGCATAGGCAAGTCCCCTTGTCTTGGACTGATTTTTTGCCTTCTAGAATCTGTGGTCCCTTTTCCTTTTCTTTCCATAGATAACTGAACTTCAATGTTCCTTTGACTCGAGGGCTGGTTAGATTTATGGGGTTCAAAGTCGCCCAGAAGATAGTATGCAAGAAACCCTGGCAGGTCACTCTAAGAAATATATTGAGGGGCTGGAGCGATAGTACAGCGGGTTGGGCATTTACCATGCAAGCAGCCAACCTGGGTTCAATCCCTTACATCCCATACGGTCTCCAGGGCACCACCAGGGGTAATTCCTGAGTGCAGAGCCAGGAGTAACCCCTAAGTACTGCTGGGTATGACCCAAAAGTAAAAAAATTAAATTAAATTAAAAAAATTGAGTGAAAGGGAAGGGATGGAGGCTGAGGGCACTGAGGGCAGGGCAGAGATGGTGCAGGAGCAGCTGGGGGTGGGGGAGACTCCCCAAACCTGAGGGAGCACAGGAGTTTGAGGGAATCACAACACACAGAGTTTTAACAGGGAGCCCCTGCCACCGGCTAAGAGCAGTGACCTGTGGATTCGGTCTCCAGGGCCCTGCTCCGAATGTGCAGGACTATGCAGGACCCAAGGGGGTGGGGGGCAGCTCCTTCCAAACACCACTGAGCACGAATTTCCCACAAGCCAAGCTGGTGGGAGTTTGAAAGTATTCATCCCTCCCTCCCTCCTTTCCTTCTTTCCTTCCTTCCTTCGCTTTTTTGGGTCACACCTGGCAATGCTCAGGGGTTTCTCCTGGCTCTGCACTCAGGAATTACTCCTGGTGGTGCTCAGGGCACCATATGGGATGCCTGGGATCGAACCTGGGCCGGCATGGGCCAGCCGCGCAAGGCAAACGCCCTACCTGCTGGGCTATCACTCTGGCCCCAGGATCCATCGTTTTTTTTCTTTGGGTCACACCTGGCGGCGCCAAGGGTTTCCTCCCAGCTCTGCACTCAGGAATTACGCCTGGCGGTGTTTGGGGAACCATATAGGATGCCAGGGATCGAACCTGGGCTGGCATGGGCCGGCCGCATGCAAGGCAAACGCCCTACTCGCTGGGCTATCACCCGGCCCCAGGATCCATCTCTTTAAAGAAGAAACTGCAGGGCCAGAGCAATTGTACAGTGGGGAGAGCATCTGCCTTGCATGCAGCAGAACTGGGGTTGATTCCCGGCATTCCCTATGGTCCCCGAGCACCATCAGGAGTAATTATTGAGTGTAAAACCAGGAGTAATTCCGAACATCGCTGGGTGTGACCCAAAAAGAAAGAAAATACGAAATTGCTTATTTTTCAGTGGATGAAGACAGGAGGGCGGTGTCATGCCCTGCTGTGCTCAGCACTGATCCTGGCAGGGCTCAGGGAACCATAAAAGGTGCTGGGGATCCGGGTGCTCTGCCTGCTGTACTATCACTCTGGCCCCAGTGTCTTGTTTTTCTTCCCCCTACACCAGCTTACTCCTGGCTCTAAACTGGTGCTGCTTGGAGGATCATATGCAGTGCCAGGGGATAGGACCTAGGTCAGCTGTGTAAGCCCCTTGCCCCATACTCTCTTCAAGCCTGGAATATGCTTTTCTATCCTTGAGCCCGGCATGTGAAGGATCATGCGTCGCCTTCCCTCCCGAGGCTGTGGTGCTGAGTAGAACTTGGGTATAACCCTATGCAGAACAGGCAGCGATGCAGGTCCTCACCCCATCCTGAGGACCCCAACTATGATGCCCCTGTGGGGCTCTGGGGGTGGGCAGGACACACAAAAAAGCACTTTTTGCTAACTTATCCTGAGCCCTCTGCACCCCCAAGGCTGCGTGTACCTACACCAGCACAGCCCAGAGGACAGCCCAGTCAGGATGCCAGGGTCCAGTAGTTGGGGGACAGGAAATGTGGCAGACAGCCAGGAGGGAGTGACCCTGTCACTGCCACAGGGTATCCTGGGCTTTTCATTTTAAAAAAAAATTAATTTTTTAAGAAAAATTATAATTTTTTTTTTCTTTTTTGGGTCACACCCGGCAATGCTCAGGCGTTACCCCTGGCTCTGCATTAAGGAATTACTCCTGGCAGTGCTCAGGGAACTATATGGGATGCCGTGGATCGAACCCTGGTGGGCCGCATGGAAGGCAAACACCCTCCCCACTGTGCTATTGCTCCGCCCCCTCAAATTTTTTTTTAAACTTTATTTAAACACCGTGATTTACAAAGCTGTTCATAGTACAGTTATCTCAAGTATTTAGCATTCTAACACCAGTCCCAACATCAATGTGCCCTTACTGCCACCAAAGACCCTTGTTCCCTACCCATCACCCTATCCTGAACTTTCCTAATAAACATCTTCCCTGTGAGAAGCTTAGTTATTCTGTGAGGCAAGGAGGCTTGGAATGCCATTCCTGGTTTCCAGATGAAAAGACCAATGCACCATGAATGACATTCATGTGCCAAGATTTCTGGAATGGTAGAGAATTCCAGGGACTGGCCAGTGCCAATATCTAAGCAACAATCTTAGAATGGGTTTTCCCCTCTTACCCTGCATTTCCTTGTACCTAGTGTTTCAATTCTCATTCTCACTGCTGAGATAAATATGCTAAACATATGTATGTTCAGTTGGGATGTTAAGCATTAGCCAGGCCTGTCAAAGTTTTGCTACTTTAGAATGTTGATCTAATGTAAATTTTTATCTTATTGAGACTAGTCCACCTCTCACAGTGGCTTATAACCTGGAATTTAGAGAGAGGAGTTTGGAAAGCGGCTAAGCAGATCTCTCTATTGGCTGCATTCCCTACTAGCAAAGGGACCTCAGTATAAATTGTGAAAAAGTCCTTTTATCCCCTTTCTCCATGCTGTGTTGATATTTTTTGGTTAACAAGACCCTTCTCCCCAACACAGGCCCGGGGCCTTCTCTTACAGATGCCTCTGAATGTACCAGATTTTTAGACTCTATCCTACACCCCAACTCACTGTGGCAAAGCACTTGTTCCCTCTTGGGGTTTCCTTTCCCAGCTGTGAAACTGGAGGAAATGCAGAGTGCTCCGGAAACTTGAGGAAGAGCAGAGTGCTCCAGAAACTGGAGGAAGAGCAGAGTGCTCTGGAAACTGGAGGAAGAGCAGAGTGCTCTGGAAACTGGAGGAAGGGCAGAGTGCTCTGCCGGCCCTTCAATGCAAACCCCAGGGAAGCTGGAATATGACTCTCAGGCATCCTGACAGCTCAGCTCTCTGGGATCCCCCCCAGAGATCCCAGAGATCTCTGCAGGACCTGGCTCAGGGGCTTAAAGACCACCCTGGGCAAGCGGGCAGCTGGAGGCGGGGCGGCTGCCGTGCTATGCATGCTTGGAGATGCTGGGATTCTGACACCTCATAGTCTGTGGTCCCTGAGGAGGGAACAGAATAAAAATAAAATCTGATTCTGGAGAGGACAGTTGTGTGGCTTCTTGTCCCTGACAGTCCCGTGACGTCTCCCAGGGACTCTCAGCTCTAGACTGGTCGAGTCTATTGTGGACTGCGCAGATGTGTTGGTTGATTGTTGTGAACAGGAAGAAATGAAGAAACAAAAGAGCTAGGGTGCTGATTTTTCCCTCCTAATCATCTTTTTTCTTGAAAACAGAAAATAAATCTCTGTAGTAGTCTGGGTATGGGGAGATGGACTCACATAGCCATGCAGCTTGGACCAGGACCGCTAGGGATTTTTTTTTCTTTTTGGGTCACACCCGGCTGTGCTCAGGGATTACTCCTGGCTCTGCACTCAGGAATTTCTCCTGGCGGTGCTCAGCGGACCATATGGGATGCCGGGGATCAAACCCAGGTCAGCTTTGTGCAAAGCAAACTCCCTATCCACTGGGCTATTACTCCAGTCCTTTTTTTGTTTGTTTGTTTTTTTGGGTCACACCCAGCAATGCTTAGGGGTTTCTCCTGGCTCTGCACTCAGGAATTACTCCTGGCAGTACTCGGGGGACCATATGGGATGCTGAGGATCAAACCCAGGCCGGCACGGGCCAGCCGTGTGCAAGGCAAACACTCTACCTGCTGGACTATCGCCCGGCCCTGTTTTTGATATACTGAGGTAAACCCTACAAAATTCATTTTTATTTTTGCTTTCTGTGTCACACCCAGTGGTACCTGGCTCAGTGCTTAGGGAAAACTTCCAGTGATGTGACCATGTGGTTTCTGGGACTAAACCTGGGTCTCCTGCCTACAAAGCATAGCATGGCATAAAGACTTTGAGCCATCTCCTCAGCCTACAAACTTAGTTTTTCCTTTTTTGGGTCACACCAGCAATGCTCAGGGATTATAATGGCTCTGCAGCCAGGAATTACTCTTGGCAGTGCTCAGGGGACCATCTGAGATGCTGGGATCAAACCCAGATTGGCACGTGCAAAGGAAAACACCCTCCCCACTTTACTATCGCCTCCGCCCCAACTTCTTTTTATTTTTATTTAATCAATCACTCACTCAATCGATCACTCACTCACTCACTCACGCAATCACTCACTCAATCACTCACTCAATCACTCACCAATCACTCACTCAATCAATTAATTTGCTTTTTGGGTCACACCTGGCAATGCTCAGGGGGTTATTCCTGACTCTGCACTCAGGAATTACTCTTGGTGGTGCTCGGGGTGTCATATGGGATGCCGGGGGATCAAACCCAGGTTGGGCGTGTGCAAGGCAAATGCCCTACCCACTGTGCTATCGCTCTGGCCCCAAACTTCTTTTTAAAAACGTTTGTTTCAGTGGGTAGGGCATTTGCCTTGCATGCGGCTAATCCGAGTTCGATCCCTGGCATCCCATACGGTCGGTCCCCCAGTATCGGGAGGAATAATTCCTGACTGCAGAGCCATGAGTAACCCCTGAGCATTGCCAGGTGTGACCCACCCAAAGTCCAAACAAAACAAATAATAAAAACATTTGTTTATTCTGTTTCCACCCCAAATTGACTGCCCCGCTGCCCCTCACTTCATTTAGAGTATTTACCCTCCCTGGAATGATTTGATGAAGGTCCCGTCTATATAGGGCCTCCATGCACAAGTAATCCTGTGTCTTTTTTTTCCAGTCATAACTTCCACATGAACCTAGAAATGGATAGCAAAATTAGCTTCTCCAAACACGTGGAAGAACCAGGCAACTCTAGTCTCTGGGGCTGGAGATGGCCTTCAAGGGCAGAGCATAGCCTTGGCATGTGTGAGGCCCTGTGCTACCACCTACCACTGCAAACGAACAAATCTCTAGTCAAGACACTAACCCAGGCGGCTAGGGCAGGTGTGGGGACATGTAGGTGTCCTCCAGGCCATGCCCTTTGCTTCCACCAGTCTGAATCATTCTCCAACGACTGACTCCACTTGCTGTTCTATGCAATTAGTCGTTAATGAGGATGAGAGAGGGGTGGGGCCATCCCAGGAAGACAGATGTGGCTCTACTGAGTCACAGGTGCCACCTGTGAATTCCAGCTGGGATGGGGCTCCCAAAGGTCTTCCCAAAGAAGGCTTAGGGTTACAAGAAGCTGCAACAGGGAAACCAGACAGGGACTGAGCAAGGGCTGCTGCGCATTTTATTACTTTTTTCTTTATTTTGACCCCATGGGGGCCCTTAGGACACTTCTTATGTCAGGCCACTTCCTGCCTCCTCCCTTGAGCCGGTTTGTTTGGGATGAAAGTGTCCCAGCTTTGCACCCCAGGGCTCTGCAGAAGCTGCTCAGCTGGGGGCCCAGCTCCACCCTGCCTGGCTCCCTGGAAAGGTCAAAGGGGGACTGGGGAGAGGAACATGCTGCACGTGCAGGCGAAGAATGGAACCTTCACACGCCTTCCTGAGGCTGTCCTGGGGACCTGCTTTGGCCATGGAGGGCTCCGCAGAGTACTGGGTTATGGAGACGGCCCTGGACCCTGCTCTAGGCACTATGCGCATGGACAGCTCCTTATCATAAACGATGAAACATCAGCAGGGACACGTGGTCAACGTGCACCTTGGCCTGGAGAGTGTCCGGCACTGAGAAGGATCGTTATGGTACTTAATCTTGGGGGCTCATTCACGGGAAGAGAGATGTGGGGCGTGGGGTGAGAGTCTGGCTTCCCAGGTCCAGGCCTGCGCAGAGCTTCACACAGGAAGTCAGGACAGCGTTCCTCGGACATGCAGGGGCATGGGGAAAGCGTGGCTGTTTTCCAGAGACACGTGGTCAGATGTTGGCTTTACTTTGTAGACTTCAATCAGAACAACCTACCATAAGAAAACAAACTCGGAGAGATAGATAGAGAAGAAAGATAGAGAAGGAGAGAAAAGAGATAAAGAACCTGCCATGAAGGCCGGCTAGGAGAGGGGGAGGGAAGTGGGGACATTGGTGGTGGGAAATGGGCACGGGTGGAGGGATGGGTGCTGGAACACTGTGTGGCCAAAACCCAAACATGAACATCTTGTAATTGTATATCTCACAACGGTATAATAATAATAATAAAATAAAATAAAAAATAATAATATATATATAAAACCAGAATATATAAATATATACGTATATATACGGTATATATATGTATATAATACGTGTATATATATGTGTATATATACGTGTATATATCTGTATCTATCGTGTATATCTATACGTATATATATGTGTATCTATCGTGTATCTATCGTATATATCTATATATACGTATATATACTATATATCTATATATACATATATATATATATATATATATATATATATATATATATATAAAACCAGAACTCCAGAATTCATTAGCAAATACTTTACCAGTTGCCTTGAGTATATAACAGGAGTCTTGTTCCTTCCATTCCCTTGACCCCCAAAGAAAAAAAAAACATCGAACTCCATGTTAGAGAGGTTTGCAAAACTCGGAACCAAGACTTTCACTTGTTTTTTCTTTTGTGAAAAAAATTGGTTTTGTGGTGCCGAGGATTGAACCCAGGGAGGGCCTCATACATGTGAGGAATATGCTCTACTGCTGAGCCACACTTCTGGCCCACTAGAGTTGCTTTTGTAACTACTTGTTTTTAACATGTGAGTTTATTAGTTTTAATGAATTACTAAATGTTTAAAAGTTTCAATTTCTAATATAGTAAGAGCATTAGCTAGCTATAAACTATACAAGGAAAGAGGTTCTCAGTAATTTTAAAAGTTCTTAAAAATAAAACGAGGACTGGAGCGATAGTGCAGTGGGTTTGTTCCTGACTCTGCACTCAGGAATTACTCCTGGCAGTGCTCGGGGGACCATATGGGATGCCGGATATTGAACCTGGGTAGGCCCATGCAAGGCAAATGCCCTATTTGTTGTGCTAACACTCCGGCGCTATCAGATTTGAAGTTACACAGAGCTTCATGAACAGACAGCAGTTTAGGGGGGACTCATAGCTTTAAAACCAGTTTGTTAAAACAGCTTCTCTAGGGACTGGAGCGATAGCACAGTGAGGGAGGGCGTTTGCCTTGCATGCCACCAACCTGGGTTCGATCCTCAGCATCCCATATGGTCCCCAAGCACTGCCAGGAGTGATTCCTGAATGCACAGCCAGGAGTAACCCCTGAGCAATGCCGGGTGTGACCACCCCCCAAAAAAAAAAAAAACAGCTTCTCTAAAGGACAGGACAAACTTCCCAACACATGGCATTGAGTATGGCTTAATGCCTCACTAATGGTGCATATGGGTAACCTCTACTAGATTAAATACAGTATATTTACTCCTAGCTTACTAAGGGATTTTTATATATTTTCAATAATGAAGTAATGTCTTATTTATAATGGTTAAAATCACAGCAATCAATCATCACAAATGGACTTTTATTGATTTATTTTTCTGATAATTCCACTTGCTATTTCTTTTATATTTTATTGGAGCAAGTAATATGAAATAAACTTGTTAAATGCCTGCCAAGGGGGCTTGCTGGGCCTGGGAGGGAGCCTGGGGACATTAGTGGAAGGAGTGGGGGACACTGGCGGTGGGACTGGGAAAAAATGTAAGTCATTGTGTCTAATTTGTAATCAAAATTAAAATTAATGGGGCCGGAACGATAGTCCAGCATGTAGGGCCTTGCATGTGGGCAACCTGGGTTTAATCTCTAGCATCCCAGATGGTCTCTGAGCACTGCCAGGAGCAATTCCTGAGTGCAGAGCCAGGAGTAACCCCCTGAATACGCCAGGTGTGACCCAAAAAGGAAAAAAGAAAAAGAAATGTGATCCAAAGATCCACATGAAATATTATCCAGACACAAGAAAAATCTGATCATCTGCAACAACAGGGATGAAACTTGCTGACATTATGCTACGTGCTTGTTAAGTTGGAGACAAATACTCACTGCATGCCTTTTATATCTGCAATCTAAAAAAGAAAAAAAAATTGAAAGAAATGTGGACTGGAGGCTCCCTGGGGCTGAAGTGAGGGAATGGAAAGTACTATTTAAGAATCTGTTGTTCAGGCCGAGCAATAGTCCAGTGGAGAGGGCATTTGCCTTGCATGTGGCTGACCTGGGTTCGATTCCTGGCATCCCATATGGTCCCTCGAGCACCGCCAGTAGTAATAGTAATTCCAGAGTGCAGAACATGGAGTTACCCTGTAGTGTCGCTGGGTGTGACCCAAAAAGGAAAAAAAGGATCTGTTCAGGCAACTAACAGGTACATGAGTGCTGGAGATCCAATACACAGCACAGTGACTGCAGACAACAAATAAGTATCGGGAACATTAAACTCCCAAAGAGATTAGGTTTGAATGGTTCCCATCACTACAAGAAATAATTATGTTAAATAATTAACAGGAGTGTTAGAAAATGCTATAGTGGCAACCAATTGCAGTATTACTGAATCAACATGCTGCACATTGGAAACTTACATATTTTTTCAACTGTATCCCAATTAGAAAAGACTTATTTTTTGGGATAGCATGTCACACTTGTCTGTGTTCAGGGATTAACTCCTCTGTTTTTTTAAATTTTTCTTTTTGGGTTACACCTGGCAATACTGAGGGGTAACTCCTGGCTCTTCACTCAGGAATTAGACCTGACTGTGCTCGGGAGATCATATGGGATGCTGGGAATCGAACCCAGGTCGGCGTGCAAGGCAAACCCTCTTCCCACTGTACTATCGCTCCAGCCCCAGGGATTAACTCCTGGCTTGGCTCTGCTCAGTATCACTCCTGTCAGTGTTCAAGCAACCTTTAGTGGTGCCATGGATCAAACCCAGGTCAGCTGTGGGAATGGCAAGTGTTTTGCCCTTGTGTTATCTCTCTGGCCACTAGAAAATAGATATCTATATCTATATATCTATATATCTATCTGGCATTTTGGGTCACACCTGGCTATGCTCAGGGGTTACCCCTGGCTCTGCACTCAGGAATTACTCCTGGTGGTGCTCAGGGGACCGTATGGGATGCTGGGATCAAACCGGGTTAGTTGCATGTGAACAAATACTCTACCCATTAAACTATTGTTCCAGCCCTAATATTTTAAGTTTATTCATTTTTTAAAATATATTTTGGCCACAGCTGGTGGTACTCGATGTACCTCTATGTGGTGCCAGTGTTTCAAGCTATGGCTGCAACAGTCACAGGTGTAAGACTTTACCTCCTGTAGTATCTTTCAGGCCATAGAAAACAGTTTTTTGGAGAGTGTGAGTGGGGATGGGAAATCGAGTCACACATAGTGGTGCTCAGGGCCTATTCCTTGCTCTGCACTGAGGGATCACTCCTTGTAGTGCTTGGGGGACCTATGCAGTGCCAGGAATCAAACCCGGGTTGGTCGCCTGCAAAACAAGCAACTGACTCATTGTACTATCTAGTCATCCGAGAAATAGGGTCCTCTGGGAGAAAGGGGTGCCCAGAAAGGGGTGCCCTGACAGTGAGGCAGCCAGGTTAGGAACAGGGGGAGGCCCTCAGATGCACTGATCCTCCCACTTTGGACCCCGGAAGCAGTGAAGTCCCTATTTTTCTTGCATTACTCTAACCCTTCAGCAAGGTTCCACTCTATGCTTTGTGTGGAGGTGCGGAGGGGTTCAGGAGAGGGTAGCTCATCCCAGAGCCTTAGCTGGTGGCTGCGAGCAGTGACATTCAATCCTAGGCATTGGTTTCAGACTTTCAAGCCAGTGAAAAATGAAGAGCTGGTGCTATGGCAACCAGGAAGCTCAGGGCAGCATTTCATGACAAGCCCAGGGGCTATGGAGAAGGCTCCGAGGTTTGATATCTGGTCTCTGAGCACCACCAGGCGTGGCCATCCCCAAAATTAGTAATGGGCCCACCCAAGGCTGGGGTTGTCAGTTACCAGGAAATTTAGACTCATTCTCTGTCTACTGGTTCCTACTTCCACCCCACTTTTCCTGGGTCTTTATAGCTAGAATTAGAGAATTTAGATCTTTGTTTTCATTTTTATAGGTTAAACTACTCCGGATAATAAAGTTTGATAATTTGCATTAAGATTTTTTTTTTTGAGATGGGTGCACTCCTTGGCAGTGCCAGGGCTGGGCTGGGGCAAAACAAGAGCCACAAACTTGTACAACCTGTGCCCTACCACCTGAGCCACTCTGCCTACATCAGACTGGAACAGAGCTTGTGAGTTTTTGTAGTTGTTGTTGGCTTTTGGGTCATCCCAGCAATGCTCAGGAGTTACTCTTGGCTCTGTACCCAGGAATTACTTCTGGTGGTACTCAGGGGACCATATGGGATGCCGGAGATTGAACCCAGGTCGGCTGTGTACAAAGCAAGTGCCTTACCTGCTCTGGCTCCCCCCCACCCCCACAAACACACACCCTTCTGTGCTCAGGGCTTACTCTTGGCTGTGTTCACTCCTGGTGGGGCTAAGGGGACTATGTGTAATGCTGGGCATTGAACCTGGGTCAGCTGCATGCATGGCAAGTGTCCTACCTGCTGTACTATCTCTCCTCTAGGCTCGTGTTTGTTTTTTTCTGAGTTTTTGACACCCTGGAAAATACTTTATTAGGTGGTGGTTGAAGACAACTGGCTAGTCTGACATCCACTTCAAATATCACCATGAGATTAATACCCGAGAAAAGGAAAAACAGGGACCAGGAGGACAGGCCCATGGTCTGAAGCTTGCCACAAGTATGGGGGGGTTCGAAGGGCAGTTTAGAGAAGGCTTCAATATGACAATAACAGTTGGGAATGATCGTGCTGCACAACAACTGTGTGCTGAACGTAGGTAAAGGGATATACATGATAACCTTTCAGCTGCAAACCATAATGCCTAAAAAGGAGATAGACAGACAGACAGACAAATAGATAGATAGACAGACACAATAGATAGATAGATAGATAGATAGATAGACAGACAGATAGACTGACAGACAAATAGATAGATAGATAGACAGACAATAGATAGATAGATAGATAGACAGACAGATAGACAGACAGATAGACAGACAGACAGATAGATAGACAGATAGATAGACAGATAGATAGACAGATAGATAGACAGATAGATAGACAGACAGATAGATAGACAGACAGACAGACAGACAGACAGACAGACAGACAGACAGACAGACAGACAGACAGACAGACAGATAGATAGATAGATAGATATAGAGAGAGAGCCTGCTATAGAGATAAGTGGAGGAGGGGAGTGGCCGAAGGGAAACTGGGGACATTGGTGATGGCAATGTGCACTGGTGTTGGAACACAATATGACTGAAACCCAATCATGAACAACTTTGTAAATGTATCTCACTGTGATTCAATTTAAAAATAGATATTCAATTGTTGGAAATGGTAATGCCAAACTAGAACTGAGCATTGAATGTAGGCAAAGGGATTTATATAACCCCTAAATGTATGTATGGCAAGCCACAATGTGTAAGAGGACAGAGAGAGAGAGAGAGAGAGAGAGAGAGAGAGAGAGAGAGAAAAGTATCTGCTGTAGAATCAGGCTGGGGAAGGGGTAGGGAATCTGGGGACATTGGTGGTGGGAAACGTGCAGTGGTGGAGGAATGGGTGGAACATTGTATGTCAGAAACGCAATCTTGAACAACTTTGTAAATGTCTATCTCACGGTGTTATAATCATTAAAAATAAAACTCCCTAAATAGTGAAAAAAATATTCAAAAAAAATTTTAATTGTTTTAGGGGCCAGAGTGGGTAGGGGCCAGCGTGGGTAGGGTGGCCCTTACCCACTTGCCTTGCATGTGTCTGACCCAGGCTCGATTTGCAGCACTTCATCCGGTTCCCTGAGCCCTAACAGGAGCGGTCCCTGAGCACAGCCAGGAGTCAGCCCTGAACATCACTGGGTGCGGCCTGCAAACACTGACTCAGCTACTTGCGGTGTCAGCGTCACAGACGTGCTTTAGGTGAATTAAACACAGACGACTGTTGTCTTGGCCACTAGCTTCCAACTGTCATTCCCGATACACCCTCTCTTTCCTACCAGCATCCGATCAACGCACAGGGTAGCACGAAGAGCAGTGAGAACTGATAATCTTCCAGAGTCACCAAGTCCGCAGCCTTCTGCAATACCCCCACATTCTTGAAATCCCTGGATCTCTAGATCTCATTTGTGCCTCAGTTTCTCATCTTCACCCAGTAAACCTTGACAGCATCAGGCTTTCTCTTCAGTAAAAATGATCTTCTCTGGCCATTCAAGTTTTTTTTTTTTTGTTTGTTTTTTGGGTCACACCAGGCAATGATCAGGGGTTACTCCTGGCTCTGCACTCAGGAATTACTCCTGGCGGTGCTCAGGGGACCATATGGGATGGCGAGGATCAAACCGGCATGGGCTGGCGCGTGCAAGGCAAACACCCCTACCCGCTGGGCTATCGCCTCCGGCCCCAAGGCCATTCAAGTTTTTGGTCAAAAGCTCCCCACTCTGACTTGGAGTGGGGAGTTGGGCACCGCCCCTACAGGTCAGTGGGTGTGGCTATGGGCTCGAAGCCAGTAGCACCGGACAAGGGACAGACCAGACCCACAGCTGTGCCAGCGTGGCCGCTTCAGGGCTGCACAAGAGTCTTAGATAATAACGTAGGTTAAGACCAGGTCCTTCCCAGGATCTTTCACATTTATACACTGATCATTGAAGTTGCAACAAACTGGGAGACTAATGGGGAATGAGAAATTATAATGTCACACTAGAACTCACTATTAAATATACACAGAGACTTCATAAACTGTTAATATCTACAAGGCAAGCCACAAAGTGTAAGGGAAGAGAGAAATACAGAGACAGAGACAGAGAGAAAGAAAAGGTGCCTGCTATGGGAGCAGGCTGGGCGTGGGTGGAAGGAAGCATTGGGATTGGTGGAGGGAATGGGGCACTGGTGGAGGGCTGGGTGCTGGAACACTGTATGACAGAGACCCAATTATGAACATCCCTTGTCATTGTATATCTAATGGTGGAATAATAAAAATTTAAAAAAAGCTCCCCACTCTCCAAAAACAAGAAGACAAGAAGTGTTGGCAAGTTTATGAAGGAACAGGAACACTGATATACTATTGTGGGAATAAAAAAACGGTGTAATCACTATGGAAAACAGAAGGGTTAATTTTTTGTGATAGTTCAGAAGGTAGATTTATTAAAGCTCAGGGCCAAGGACTCCCAAGTCAAAGGAACTCAGAGAGCCCGAGCACCGGGCTGACTCTCCCTTTATACATTTTCACTATAGTATTCAAATACTCAAGTGAGAGAAGGAATCCGGAGCTCCGACCTCTGTCGCTATTCCAGAATCAGGGACGCTGTCTCGTTTGCCAAGGCATCGAAAATCAGATGGGCTGGACATGTAATGCGATTTGGAGACAACCACTGGACTAGAGTCCTTACCGACTGGATCCCACGGGATGTCAAAAGATCACGTGGCCACCCACCTACAAGCTGGTCAGACTTCTTTGTCAAGACCCTGAATGAATGGTTTGAGGCTCTTTGTATTCCCGAAGCAACCAGATGCCATTGGGCTACACTGGCATGTGATAGGGTCAAATGGAAATGTTACTGGCGCCCGCTCGAGCAAACTGATGAATAAAGGGATGTCAAGTGATCAAGTGATTCAAATACTTATCCATATTCTTAACTCGTAAAAGGGAAGGATAATTTCTTTATAATTTTTATTATAACACTGTTAGATATACTATTACAAACTATTTGTGATTGGGTTTCAGTCATACAGTGTTTCAGCACCCATCCCTCCACCAGTGCACAGTTCCCACCACCAATGTCCCCAATTTCCCTCCCCCAGCCTGCCTCTATGACAGGCACTTTGCCGCTTTTCTCTCTCTCTCTCTCAGAAAGGGCCAGCTCTTCACCCACCCTGAGTGCTGATGCTTCTCTACCCAGAATAAGGTAAACAAGAGGGCGGCGGCCTGTGGAATGTGGGTAGGGCCAGGAAGTTGACCCGGTGTGCGTGCAAGACGTGCCAGGCCTGGATGTGCCTATAGCAGGCGAGACATGCCCCACCTGGGTGGACAGGTCAAGAGAGATGACCCTGCGTGCGTGCGAGGCGTGCGCTGCCTACTTGCTCTTGTAACTGCACACCTATAGGCTAGGAAGCAATGTACCTTGAGTGGATAGGCTAGAGATAAGGCATTACAAACTAATTGGCCATGTACTGCACCGGCCCTGCTGAAACAGTCAATAAGAGCCCTCATAAGGGGCTCTTTTGAGGAGGCTCAAAGTCCCTCCTGCCTATTCGGACCTGCGAGTCCGTGTGGGAGCTGGACCCTGGCTAGCCAGCACAATAAACTCTGCTTTGTTCATTGCATTCTTGTGTAGCCCTCCATCCCTTGAAGGGGATAAGATTCCCAGACAGTAACAATATAAGTCCTGAACACTGCTGTGTGTTACCCCCAAAAAAAATAAAACAAGAGAAAAAAAAGTTGTTGACCCACACAACAGAGCAGCCAAGTTCAAGCCCAGGTAGGCGGTTCTCGGAGGCGAAAACCACCGGTGTTCATGGAGATGGAGCTGGGGTCCCCTTTCCCTCTCTGTCCCAGCGGGAGGCCTGGTGGACCGGCCCATGAACTGCCTCAGGGCTATCGGTCATCATGCAGAGACTCAGACACACAGGGAAGAGCTACCATCTGGCTCTCCCGAGTTGCATGGCCACTTGCGGCCACGTGGTACATCAAACTAGTGGAACCAATCACGTTCTAGAAACTCAGAAAGCAAATTCAAGAACAGAATTTGGCCAGATCTCCCATAACCAAGAATAGGGAAGAAAATGGATTAATCAGTAACATTGCCATGGATGTGCTTTAAAGGTCAATACAATCAATGCCAGCTGATGGAGCAGGCATGGGATTGGGCTTGGTGGGAAATGAGGGTCTTGGTGGTAGGAGCACACGTGGTGGGAGTGGTGTTGAAGTATGAAACTTTCGCTCAGCAGTATTACGAAAACCTTTTTTTTTTTTTTTTTTTGGTGTTTCAATAAAAAAGGGGAAAAGTTGGGGACCATGCTCAGTGGTTACTCCTGGCTCTGCGTTTGGGGTCACACCTGGCGGTGCTGGGGACCATAGCCTGGCACTGCCGACACCACGTGGCACCGCCTATTATCTTTTTTTTTTTTATGCTTTTTGGGTCCACACCCCAGCGATGCTCAGGGGCTACGAAAAACCTCTTACTTTGTAACTCACGGTGTTCCAATAAAAAAGGGAAAAGTTGGGGACCATATTTTGGTTGCTCGTTTGGGGTCGACACCTGGCGCATGAGTAGAGACCATAGCCCTGGCACAGGCCTAACTCTCGTGGCCCACCTCCTATTTTCTTGTCCCCTCCCGGATATTTTGTTTGGAAAATTCAGAAAAGCTTGGCAATACTCTTGGCTCTCTACTGGGAGTTGCTCCTGGCAGTGTTCGGGACAGAATCTGGGGTCAGCTGCATGCAGGGCAGATGCCTTAGCCCTTGTAGTGTCTCTCTGCTCCTCCTTTGTAAGGAGGAGTCTTTGTAAGAGCTGAGCTCACGTCCTTAGGCTCTGGCTCACTGAGCAGCTCAGACTGGGGCTGAGCCGTGGACACTGAGCCATCACTCTCCATCCACATGGCCTAGATTCCGCAGGGATCCCCAATAGGGTCTGTGTCTCCTGGGCTTTCCCCAGGCCTGGCTAAGGACAGGAACCTACTCTGCGACTGCCTTGAGAGCTGCGTTCTCTGTGGTGCAGCAGCAGCGTGGGGGAGGATGGAAGCAACACTTTGTCCACCCCCCAAATCATTGCTCTTGTGGGAGAGCTGCAATGCGCCCAGTTTCTGATGGAGTCCCCAGACCAAGGGAGAAAGGGGCTCCCTCACTGCCTTGGGAAGTCCCAGATTCCTGAGGCGAAGCCAGGCGGCCCCATCTGTCTCCAGGAGAGGAGCTTCCTCCCAGACACTCCACCTGTTTTCAGCATTTGTTTTCAGCATTTTCATCATCTTTTTTTTTTTTTTTAAGATGTGCCTTCTTAAGTATTTTAGGGCAAAGCTGGGGGAAGCCTGGGGAAGCTGCCAGGCGTCCTGCTATTTTAAACCACAACCACCCCCTTCCCTTTTTAAACTAAGGTTTTAAACCCCACTCCCAGAAGGGAGGCCCCACGGGAAATTAGCTTGTATCTGTCTCTCCTCCAGGCATGACTCCACATTTTTTTTTTTTTTTGCAAAATACAGCCCAGGAAAGGAGAGAGCCAGTAAACTCTGAATACTAACCGGCAAAGGTAGACAGCTTCAATATTGAAACCACCCGAGCTGAATGTGCAAAGCTCCTTAATGAGGTTGTAATCAAACACAGTCCACCAGAAGGCAATTAATTAGAGTCCAGAGGGCAAGCAGGAAGCGGAACAGGCCTCTCTTGTTTTTCCTGCAGGCTCCCCACATTGGGGGTAGCTGATCTTCAGGGACAGGACAAAGCCTGTGACTAGCACTGGGTCTCCGCTGGGGAGAAACTGGTCCCTCCCCCATGACACTCTACAGGCTGTCCAGGGGGCCCAGGGAGGGAAGGGACTTGTCAGGTGCTGGTAGGGAACGCAGCCAGAGGAAGCCACCAGGTGAGAAGCATGAAGCACAAAATTATGAAGAGAATTATCTGAAGCAGATCAGGGGAAGCCGCATAATGGCGACAACTGGTAGGAGGGTGGCTTGTCCCAAAAGTGGAGGAAGAGAGGGGTGCCTGGGATACATCTCCACAGGGAATGTGAGAAATGGGTGGGATGCGCCCCCCAAAGATGTCACTTCATCCTGGTCCCTGGGATTTGTGGGTCTTTGCAAGTCAGATCAGGCTGAAGATTTCATGGTGTGGTTATCCAGGTGGGCCCTCTACCAGTGATGGAATCCTTTCTTTTTGCTTTCTGGGTTACACCCGGCAATGCTCAGGAGTTACTCCTGGCTCTGCACTCAGGAATTACTCCCTGGCGGTGCTCCGGGACCATATGTAATGCTGGGGATGGAACCTGGGTTGGCCATGTGCAAGACAAACGTCCCTCCCTGCTGTACTGTCGCTCCAGCCCCGATGGAGTCCCTTCTAAGATGGACAGGGACCCCAGGGTGCAGCGTGCAGCCACCAGAAGCTCCAGAGGCAAAGACTGAAATGTACCAGGCCGGGTGACGGTTTAGGGGTTAAGTCACAGGCCTTGTGTGCTGGGTGTGGCCTGGAGGTCCCCGAGCACTCCTGGAGTGACCTGGGTAATCCCCCAGCACCGATGGGCTCTCACTGACTGAGAAATATCAGAAGGGACCTCCTGAGCACTTCTTTTTTATTTTTTATTATACCACCATGAGATACAGTTACAAAAGTGTTCATATTTGGTTGGGGGGCGATAGTCCAGCGGGTAGGGCATTTGCCTTGCACGCAGCTGACCCAAGGTTAGATCCCCAGCATCTCATATGGTCCCCCGAGCAGTGCCAGGAGTAATTCTTGAGCTCAGAGCCAGGAGTAACCCCTGAACATTGCTGGGTGTGACCCAAAAAAGCAAAAAAAAAAAAAAAGTGTTCATATTTGGGTTTCAGTCATGCTTTGTTCCAGCACCCATCGCTCCACCAGTGCCCATTTCCCTCCACCAATGTCCCCCAGATTGCATCCATGTCAGGCAATTTTCACATCTCTCTCTCTCTCTCTCTCTCTCTCTCTCTCTCTTTCTCTCTCACTCTCTCTTTCTCTCTCTGTCTGTGACTCTTTCTTCTTTTACACTGTGGCTTGCAATACATAGTTAGAGGTTATCATGTAGGTCCTTTTTACTTCTTTGCCTACTCCAGCACTTCTTAGGAGACTCCAAACTCCCATTCTTCCCCAGGAAAAGAAAATAAAAAAAGACCAAATCTCCTGAGCACCTGTGGGAGGGCACGTGCCTGAAACTGCACTGTTGGATTCCTGCAACAGACGCATCTGGCTGTCCTAAGGCCCCAAGCTGGTGTCCATGCGCTCTACGGTGGCCTTACACTGGTCAGGGAAGACGTTCACTGCCCCCAGCCTAGGCAAAGAGAGCCGGGCCAGCAGGTCAGGCCCCTTCCTCACTGTGCTGACCTTGGCCAGGTACGGCATCAGATATTGTCAGGGTCAGAAGCTGTCGTGTTTCCAAGCCCTAGGTACATAGACCCTGACAGAAGGAATCCCCATTGCTCTGTGGGGTGGGACTGGGCCAGCCAGAAGCACCTCCTGTGGGGCAGCTGCCAAAGGGGGACAAGGGGCATTCTGATGGGGGCATGAGGAGCTGCCTGTCACGGAACTGAAGAACTGCATCACCATTTGGTTTTGGGGTCATCACACCCCGTGGTGCTTGAGGTTCATTCCTGGCTCTGCATTCAGGGGTCACTCCTGGCGGTGTGGGGAAATCAAACCTGGGTCAGCGGCGTGCTACCCTCTGTACTTACCTCTCTGGCCCTCTGCACAAGGACTTGAAGATAAATGCCAAAGGGCCTGGATCTCAGCTAAAGGACAGTGTTTGGTTTCTGAACTGGATCTTTCAAAAGTCATGATCTTGGGGCCAGAGTGATAGCACAGGAGGGAGGGCATTTGCCTTGCACGTGGCCGACCCAGGTTCAATCCCCAGCATTCAATATAGACCCCCGGGAACTGCTAGGAGTAATTCCTGAGTGCAAAACCAGGAGTGACTCCCGCCAAAAAAAAAAAAAAAAACACCATGATCCTCAATATGGTTTTTCTTGCATTGAAATGAGCTTTGGCCCAGTCATCCTCTCAGATTACGAGAAAAAAAAATCTTCCCCCCTCAACCATGATAAAACACATTTGTCCGCACTGGAGACATTCAGAGTCTATTTGCCCCCTGAAAATTACAAATGGAAGTCAAGACAGTGATACTGGTTCAGCTTCTTCCATTTCTTCCAGCTCACACCTGGGTATTCTGAGGGGTTGTGATGACTACCGGATGTGAAGATACTCTGTTTGTTTCTGAGCCACACCCCACAGTGCTCAGAAGCTATTCCTGGCTCTAAGTTCAGAAGTGATCCCTGGCAATGCTTGGAGGATTATATGCGGTGCCCCACGGATTTAAACCGGGCTTCGGCAGGATGCAAGGCAAGCACTGTAACTGCTGTACTATCTCTGTGGGCCCAGAAGATAGTTTATTTATTTATTTGTTTGTTTTTGCTTTTTTTTTTGGTCACACCCCAGCAATGCTCAGGGGTTACTCCTGGTGGTGCTCAGGGGACCATATAGGATGCCGGGATCGAATCCAAATCGGCCGCATGCAAGGCAAACACCCTACCCTATTGTGCTATCACCCAGCCCCCAGAAGATGTTTTTTTTTTTTTTTTTTTTCCCCGGGGGACCAATGGATACCGAGGCCCGCGGCCGCATGGGCCGGCCGCGGCAACGCCCTACCCGCTCGGCCAGCTTCCGCCCGTGTTTTTAATGATCCATTACAAAGTGAACTAATGGGAGAAGCACATTTGATGGCGGGACATAAGCTCTATTTACTGCAGTTCAGTGTGCTGCTCGTGAAGACCGAGGGGCTGCCTACTCTAACAATCATCTTTCTACTCTAAATTGATGTATGACATCAAAAGTTCTAACACCTGGGGCCGGAGGCGATAGCACAGCAGGGAAGGCGCTTTGCCTTCCAGTCGACCTGGGTTCGATCCCGGCATCCCATATGGTCCTCTGAGCACCCCAGAGTAATCCTGAGCGAGCCAGGAGTAACCCCTGAGCATTGATTGCCAAGTGTGACCCAAAAAGCAAACAAAACAAAAAGAGAAAGGAAAGGAAAGGAAAGGAAAGGAAAGGAAAGGAAAGGAAAGGAAAGGAAGGAGGGAAGGAAGGAAGGAAGGAAGGAAGGAAGGAAGGAAGGAAGGAAGGAAGAGAAGGAAAGGAAGGAAGGAAGGAAAGGAAGGAAGAAAGGAAGGAAGGAAGGAAAGGAAAGGAAGGAAGGAAGGAAGGAAGGAAGGAAGGAAGGAAGGAAGGAAGGAAGGAAGGAAGGAAGGAAGGAAGGAAGGAAGGAAGGAAGGAAGGAAGGAAGTTAGTTCTGACACTGGGGGCCTGTAGCACAGCGGGTAGGGTGTTTGTTTACCTTCCACGTGGCCAATCTGGGTTCGATCCCCAGCATCCAATACAGCCCCCTGAGCATGCCAGGAGTAATTATTATTATTATTATTGTGTTATTATTATTTGCTTTTTGGGTCACACCCGGCAATGCTCAGGGGTTTCTCCTGGCTCTGCACTCAGGAATTACTCCTGGCGGTGCTCGGGGGACCATATAGGATGCCGAGGATCGAACCTGGGCCAGCACAGGCCGGCCGCATGCAAGGCAAAGCCCTACCTGCTGGGCTATCGCTCCAGCCCCAGATAGGAGTAATTCTTGAGTGCAGAGCCAGGAGTTACCCCTGAGCATCACCAAAAAAAAGCAAAATAAATAAATAAAAGTTCTGACACTTAAAATAAAGGGACCCAATTGTATGTGTATGGTACGTGTGTGCGAGTCTGTGTATGGCTGTGTGGTATGTGTCGGGTATGTGTGGCATACGCGCATATATAGGTGTGTTGTCCACACAAAAACAGCCCCAAGAGTACCAAAAACTTCCCAAGGAAAGGATCGTGCTGATGAGGCAGGGGCCCTGCAAAGCCAGAGGGGCTGCTGAGATTGAGTGTTTGGGGAGCACAGCCCGGGAGGCGGGGTTGGTACAAAATGTAGAGGTACTCTCAGCTCAGCCACACACAACAGCACCACACGCTCCTGTCACAAAAACCTCCACCACACTGCCTCCCGCTGAGGGGGAACACTGTATCCCTCCTTCTCCGTGCTCCCTGCCTGGTCCGGGTCGCAGCCTTGGAAAGTGCTTCTGGGTGCTGGCTGACTTGGCACCTACCAGCCCCACAGCCCATGGAGATCCAACAGGTGCTTAGCAAGGGGTGCTCATGGGCATCTGGCTGGCCAATACCAGGCACCTGCTCCCCCTGTTGGGCTGCTCTGGGGTGGCTGGAAAGGCAAGAAACTGATGATAAAGTCTCTGTCCACTCACTTCTCTCTGCTTGTTTTGCCCTGAGTGAGGGGTAAGGAGCAAGAAGGAAGTGGTCTTGGGGCTGGAACGATATAGCCCAGCAGGTAGGGCATTTGCCTTGCACCGCGCCGGCCTAAGCTGGCCCGGGTTCGATCCCGGCATCCCATATGGTCCCCTGAGCACCGCCAGGAGTAATTCCTGAGTGCAGAGCCAGGAGTAACCCCTGAGCATAGCCACGTGCGACCCAAAAAAGCAAAAAAAAAAAAAAGAAGGAAGTGGTCTCTGGCCTTGCAGCAGGACCACTGACCCTCAGGCAGCTCCTAAGGACCCTGCTTCTCCAATGCTACCCAAACCAGACCTCACGGCAGGGGACACCCCGCCCCCCCTGTCCCCTTAGCTGTGACTAGTGGCTGCGCCAGCTCGCCTTCCCCTCCAGGCTGCAAGGCTGGGTGCAAGGCTGCTTGGCCAAAGGCTTGGTGGCTGTGAGCTGTTTGTGTTTTTACTTTGAAGTCTCTAAAAAATAAATGACACCCTCTGCACGAAAGAGGCCTCTGGAAACAGATGTCTGGCGTTGCCAAGTGTAATTTAATTAAAATCCGAGAAACAGCAGTAGCAACAAATAAATACCACAAGGATGGCTGCTCTTTGGAAGATTATAAAGCAAGCAGGAAGGCCGCAGCAAGCCTGGGAGGGTTTGGTGTTCCCCTAGACTCGCTGAGGGGAGCAGGAGACCCCCATTTCTCACCCCTGCCCCCCCAGTTAGACCTATGCTGCTGTATGGCCCCCAGCAGGTACAAGCAGGAAGACAGCGCGAGTCCTGCAGAGTGAGCAGGAAGTGGGGATGCAGCAAGAGCACCCAGCACAGGTTTGAAACCAGGAGCGCAACAAATACTCATTTCCTCCTTCTGTTGGCGATTTGAGCACTTTAGGAATGTTCTGGGTTCCTAGGGGGTTGGAGCGGGACCGGAGCAATAGTCCAGGGGGTAGGACAAGGTGTTTGCCTTACACATGGCCGATCAAGTTTGAATCCTGGCATCCCATATGGCAATGCTCAGGGGTTACTCCTGGCTCTCCACTCAGGAATTACTCCTGGCGGTGCTCAGGAGTAATTCCTGAGTGGAGAGCCAGGAGTAACCCCTGAGCATTGCCAGGTGTGATTCCCCCCAAAAATAAAATAAAAGGGTAGAGGTATCCTAGAGCATTTGTGCAATGGAGGTTCTGCAGAAGTCTGGGATCCCTGGGGTCCCAAATTTTCAGCACTGTCATTTCTCCTGAGCTCTCTGCTTTAGGAATAACTGGAATCGTTGGCTTGTATCTCCCAGAGGATGTATCTAATGGCATGTTGTCTTGAAAGATTCCAGTGGGGGAGGGCTTGTATGCACGGCCGACCTGGGTTCAACCCCTAGCATCCCATATGATCTCCTGAGCACCACCAGGACTAATTCCTTGGTGCAGAGCTAGGATTAACTTCTGAGCATTGCCGGGTATGAGCCAAAAAGGGAGAAAAAAAAGAAAGAAAAAGGAAAGAGGAAGCCTCAGTTTCCCTTGCCAGTGAGCTAGAAAGCCACCATTTCTTCTCTCCAGATGGTCCATCTCTTCCCCATCAACCTGGCACACATTCCACCCCAGGTTTAGTCTCAGCATTCTGGGGGCTTCCCAGGAACATAAAACTCTGCCCTGGAGACTAGACTGACAGGGAAACTACGGTAATTGGCAATTAGGCCTGGAAGATTTGTGTCCCCTTGTCACTGAAGAAGGAAGTCACAGTTTCCCCCGCCCCCTTTCACCTATGGATCTGACACATTTCATTCCCAAAGTCCCTAGTAGTCCTAGAGATTTCCAGGACCATAAAACTCTGTCCTGGAGTCTACACTGACAGGGAGACTAAGACAAGGGGCAAAAATGCCTAGGAAAATTTAGACCAGCTAGACATCGTTATCATTTTCTGGCATCTTTTGTAAGCACTCGCCAATTGATAAGGGATGCTAGGAGCCCTTAAAAGAGCCAACACAAAACTCCCATTTAACTTGTCCTATAGTAAGCTTCTCCCCCACTTGGGGAGATTTTCTCTCCCACTTTGCAATACATTTTTTCTACCTTCCAACTTTGAGTCTGAGCATCTTTATTATTCAATATTTTTTTTTGCTTTTTTTTTTGGGGGGTCACACCTAGCAATGCTCAGGGGTTACTCCTGGCTCTTTGCTCAGGAATTACTCCTGGTGGTGCTCGGGGAACATATGGGATGCTGGGGATCAAACCTGGGTCGGCCGCGTGCAAGGCAAAAGCCCTACCCACTGTGCTATCTCTCCATCCTCTATTATTCAATATTTTCATTCTTGAAAATATTGAAGAACCTGGGGTCATGCATACAGAGACCCCTACCGCTGCTTCTCCATCAGGCTGTGGTCAATTTTGTCCAGTCTAAATGAAACATGTGGTCAATCATCAAAGGAATCCTAGGTACCAACAAAGAGGAGCAGGAATGACCACCTTTCTGGGTCACCAGAACCTGCTTTTCAAGGAGATCCAACTTCATGGCAAGTTCATTTTCCCTGCTAGGCGGTAAGGAATGGAGGAACCGTCACTTCACGGTGACTGACAGAGACAGAGAATCTGAACCTTCACCAGAACCTCATGTCTCCCACCCACCGGCCTGAGAGGAAACTGTCAGGTTCTTGAGGAAGAGAACTGTATGTGTAAGAGTGAGGGACAGACAGAGAAAGACAGAGACAGACACAAAAAGAAAGAAATTTAAGGAACTGGCTCTTGCCACTGTGGGATCTGCGGAGCTGAAATCTGTGCGGCAGGCTGGTAGCGTGGAGGCCCAGCGTGGAGCTGATGCTGTAATTTGGAGTCTGGAGGCGGAACTCACCTCCTCTGGGGACCACAGTTTCTTCTCTTGGGATCTGCAACTGACCAGGTGAGGCCCACCACGCTACAAAGGCCCACCACGCTAGACTGTCTAGACTCAGAGCCCAGTGATTTTTTCTTTTTTGGGTCATACCTGGCGATGCTCAGGGGTTACTCCTGACTCTGCACTCAGGAATTACTCCTGGCGGTGCTCAGGGGACCATATGGGACACCGGGGATCGAACCCAGGCTGGCATGGGCCAGCCGTGTGCAAGGCAAATGCCCTACCTGCTGGGCTATCGCTCCGGTCCCAGAGCCCAGTGATTTAAACGTCCATTGTATCTAAAACACCTTAGCATTGACATCTAGACTTGACTATGTGCCACTAAACTAAATTCCACGAATTTGGAGCGTTCACACATAAAATTAACCATCTGCACAAATGATGGGTCTTTACCACTTTAGGTCAGAGGCAAAAGCAAACCTTGGAGAATTTGGGTGAGCAGAGATGAGTCACCCGAGGAGAAACTCAGCTCATTCCGCTGGGGGCAGGAATTGATACAGAGAAGACGTGATCCCCCAGCATCTGAGACCCTGCCTGCACCCCAGACCCGGCCAGCCTCCAGTCTCCCCAAGATCTTTCTTTTCTTTTTTTTTTTTGCTCTTTGGGTCACACCTGGCGATGCTCAGGGGTTTCTCCTGGCTCTGCACTCAGGAATTACTCCTGGCGGTGCTCGGGGGACCATATGGGATGCCGGGGATCGAACCCGGGCGGCACAGGCCGGCCGCATGCAAGGCAAACGCGCCTACCGCTGGGCTATGGCTCCGGCCCCTCCCCAAGATCTTTCAAATGGGAATGAGCAAGAGAGAGGGACCGGCCCTAAGAATTACTGGTGTTGTCTGAGAAGTGGGAGGGGAGGGAGTGGCCCAGGAAAAAAAAAGCTACTGTTGCTCCCCCAAGAGCGTCTCTGCAGAAGCCCCCTAGTTGGAAAGGGCCTGGAAAAGAACCTGCTCCTCTCCCCGTCAACCCCGTAAGCTGGGGGAACAGGGCCACAAAGGCAGCGGCAACAAGTGAAAGCTTTTTTTTTTTTTTTTTGCTTTTTTGGGTCACACCGGGCGATGCTCAGGGGTTACTCCTGGCTCTGCACTGAGGAATTACTCCTGGCGGTGCTCAGAGACCAAATGGGATGATGGGGATCTTCCCTCCCCAGGTCGGCCGCATGCAAGGCAAACCCCCTACCCGCTGTGCTGTAGATGTGCTGTAGCTCCGGCCCCTGAAAGGTCTTTAAAGGCTGCAAAGGGAACCTGAGGGTCTGGGTAGCGTCCTAGAGGGGGAGCCTGTGCTGAGTCTCTGGCAGGCCCCACTAAGCTGGTCTTTGACGTCCAGGGATGCTGGTGGAGGGTGTGCAGGCAAAAGGGCAAAGTGATGGGTGTGGCCAAGACTGAGAGTCCCAGGTCCAGTATCCTGGGACTCCCGGACAGGATAGACCTCAGTGGATCTCACAGCATGGACCCAAAAAGAACCCTGCAGAGGGGGGGGGGGGGGGGCTTCACCCAGTCCCAGCTCACTGTCCTCGGTCCCTAGGGTTTCCTGACAGCCTTGTCTTAATTTTCTTTTTTGGGTCACACCTGGCAATGCTCAGGGGTTACTCCTGGCTCTGCACTCAGGAATTACTCCTGGCAGTGCTCGGGGGACCATATGGGATGCCGGGGATCGAATCCGGGTCAGCCGCGTGCAAGGCAAGCACCCTCCCTGCTGTACTATGGCTCCAGCCCTCTTCTAAGTTTTCTATATAATTTTTTAGTTTTGTGTTTGGGTCATGCTCAAGAGTTATTTCTGGCTTTGCACTCAGGTATTGCCCCTAGCAGTGCACGGGGGACCCTATGGGATGCTGGGGACTGAACCTGGGTCAGCCACAGGCAAGCTGTATAAGCTTACCTGCACAACTCTCTCTCTCTCTCTCTCTCTCTCTCTCTCTCTCTCTCTCTCTCTCCTGGGTCAGCCACAGGTGAGCTGTATAAGCCTACCTGTGTGACTCTCTCTCTCTCTCTCTCCTGGGTCAGTCACAGGTGAGCTGTATAAGCCTACCCATGTGACTCTCTCCTCTCTCTCTTTCCTGGGTCAGTCACAGCGGGCTGTATAAGCCTACCTGTGTGACTCTCTCTCTCTCTCTCTCTCTCTCTCTCTCGGATCAGCCCAGGCAGCTGTATAAGCCTACCTGTGTGACTCTCTCTCTCTCTCTCTCTCTCTCTCTCTCTCTCCTGGATCAGTCACAGGCGAGCTATATAAGCCTACCTGTGTGACTCTCTCTCTCTCTCTCTCTCTCTCTCTCTCTCTCTCTCTCTCTCTCTCTCTCTCCTCCTGGACAGTCACGCGAGCTGTATAAGCCTACCTGTGTGACTCACTCTCTCTCCTGGGTCAGCCACAGGCGAGCTGTATAAGCCTACTCTGTGCTTCTCTGTCTCTCCCTTCTTTCCCCACTTCCAGTCTTCTAAAGCAGCCCTTTAACCCCATCCTAGTGACCCTCCTTTCCTGGCCTGCCCCATCTACCTCTCAGTGTCCCTGCCCGGGAATGTGCTTGAGAACTTGCCTGACTCCACCAGGCACTGAGCGTTTAAGCTCTCCCGGTTGGGTGGGTGACTTTGGAAGAGAAGCCCAGGGGCCCTGGACCCTTTTGTGTCTTAGTTTCCAAAGCCCAGCACTGTCGCTCTAGACTCACTGCCTGGAAACACTGGGACAGGATGCTGCCCAAAAGCCATTTTTCCTTGACGTGCCACAGCCCCGGAAGAAGGTGGGGGAAAAAAAAGGATTTGTAGTGGACAATAAAATGTTCAGATAAGATAATGTTTTCTAGGACAGGTACGTCCCAGTAAAACCCAAACTGAGGGCGTCAGTGCAAAGACATGAAAGTTCCCAACAGGGTGGAAGCACCAGACCTTCCCCTCAGGCGTCCGAGGCAGGAATGTAAACAGCCTGGGAGGCAGGAGGGGAATTCCTCCACCCTGGGACACTGTGAAGCCCCTGGGGAGCCCCACAGGAAATGCCACCATGATGCCCAACTGAGCCCTGGGCGAGACTCTAAACTGCTAAAAGGTGCTCACCGCATGGCTTCCCAGTTCCCAAGGCTGCTGGGTGCAGGGTGACGAAGCTCTAACGGGCTCCGTGAGCGCATAACCTCGGCCCAGGCTGGACAGGCTCTGCGCTCCCACTCTGCCTCCTCCAACCTTGAGCATTTTACTTTAGAAATTAATCACTGGGGGCTGGAGCAATAGCACAGCGGGAGGGTTTGCCTTGGATCCAGGTTCGATCCCTGGCATCCCATATGGTTCCCTGAGCACTGCCAGGAGTAATTCCTGAGTGCAGAGCCAGGAGTAACCCCTGAGCATCACCGGGTGTGACCCAAAAAGCCAAAAGAAAAAAAAAGGAAGTGAACCACTGACAAAGTGCCACTTTCAGGGGGCTGGGGGTTTGGCTCAAGCACCTGTGAGTCCCTGAGGGAGGGTGGAGGAGCAGAGAAGGGCTTGTGGCAAAGCCGCTGCCCCCCCACCCAGGCTGCTCTCCACTTCCTGCTCCCACCAGTTCACACCATGGTGAAGGGCAGCCCAGACTCCCTCCTTCACTGAGATGAGGTGCAGGAGGAATTGCAGCGACCAGTCCCAACCTGAGAAAGTGCCAGAACATTGGTTGCCCTGGGACAGAGCGCAGCTTCACTCCCAATGCTTTTTCAGAGCTCACTGTGGAGGGCAGGAGCTCTGGAGGTGGGCGCCTGGCCCTAGTATAAGCTTGACCCTGTATAAGCTTGTCTCTGGCCCTGTCTGTACCTGATCAGCCCCTCAGCTCTGACGGCCTGGACCTTCTCATTTCCTTTTCCTCTGTGCTCTGCTTCCAGGGGACAGATGTAGCAGATATAGAACAGCTGGACTGCAGCCCCTTCTCCTAGTGGGAGACACAGCACCACAGCCAGGAAAGAGCGCCGTAACTCCGTGTCCGGAAGGCCCAGCTGCTCGTTCTGAGGGCCAGAAGACTGGCCCTGTGCTGTGCCAGTGGGGACGGGTCCTGCTTTCTGCGCACTCAGCACCTCCGAGGAAGCGACAGCCCATGACAGGCATCTGGAGCCCCAAGTGACTCCTCCAGTCTCGCTAAGTTTGCTGTCGGATGCCCAGAGCCCTGCTCTGACAGCTCTAGGGGAATGCGCCCCTAAGGTCTTGGTGCGGGGGCAGAGATGGGTGCCCAGGGTCATGGGGGAGGGTTGAGGTTGCTGGGGAAGCTGGGACTAGCTGGCTGAGTTAGGACATGTGCTGTGCTAGCCAGCCCTGGTCAGTGGGAGACTGATGCCAAGGCCCCTCCAGCCCCTGGCTCCTTGCATGGTGGCAGGAAATCCAGACCCCTTTACCCTGTCAGTGGGGAGGAGGCAGTGACCACATGGGGCGGAAGCAGGGCAGCGGGGTGGGGTATAGGCTACAACCTTCCAAGGCAGCCAAGCCCAGCATCTTGCTCTTGAGGGTGCAGCAGAGTGGGGAGACTTCTGGGACTCCTTCTGGGCCCCTCAGTGGGAGGGGGCAGCCTCCCAGTATCCTGGGGGTGTCTGTCATTATGTGTGGGGTCACTCCCGGGGCTAGTAGCTGAGAGGCGGGGGCCAGTGAGCAGGGAGAAGTCGAGGGCACAGGTATGGGGCGGGCACAGGAAGTCAATGCTCCCTGGAGCTGAGCTGAGGGGCAGGCGAGCAGCATGGATGGACAGGCCTAAGCTCTAGGGCTCCTCGGAAGGTAAGTTGGGCCTTGGCTCTCTGCAGCCACCAGGCCCTGCTGCAGGCATGCAAGGAGCCCACTACGGTATCCACACAGCACCCAAGCCACTGGCTCCACCCAAACCGGCCATTCCCTGCAGGCCAGAGTCAGCCCCAAGCTGGAACATGATCTACTCCACAACGCTAGTCACCCCCCTCCATCGACACCGGCTGACCTGGCCTCTTCCACACATGTGCTCTGGGCAGGGCCTGATTCTCCCACTGCTGTCCATTCAGCTGTCCCGTCTCTACCCCAAAGCCCAGGCTCAAGCCAATTCCCTGCCCTGAGGACAACAGTCCCTGCATCCCACCTGAGCTGTGAGGTCAGTGCTGGCCAGCCCATGTGCGGGTGCCTTCATGAGCCTGCACATGGGGGTCTGTGTCCACCCAGAAGCCTCTTCCCTGTGTCCCTGCTCTTGCAGGAAGGGAATTTTGGAGGCCCGATCTACAGGGCAGAAAAAGCCTCTCACTGGGCGTGCAGCAGCCTGAGGGGGCATGATGGACAGTGGGAGCCTCGGGGACTATTTTAATTACCTGCCCTTGATTTTGTAAGTGAAGAAACCCTGGCCGGACAGTCCTAGGGGATAGGTGAGCCCAGGTCTGAGCTGGGGTGAAGGCTGACCCCTATGAGGCGACTGCTGTCACACGGGTGCCGGCACTGTACACCCTCACCACTGCACCGCTTCTCCACACTGCGAGAAGCACTCATGGCCATGTTTGGTTGTCCGGCTCGGTGTCCGGCTGTACCCTGGTGCCCAGTGTTCTGGGAGAACAAGCACTTGCTTCTGGAATAAATGGATGCATTCCTATGGTTTTATTTTTTGCTTCTTTCTTATTTTCTTGTGTTCTGACAATGACCGTGAATCACTTTTATGATACTAAAAACAAACATACAAAACCCCCACCATTTTTGTACTTTAAACAATACCCTGCTGATCTCACAAGGCTATTTCAGGGCGAAAACACGCGAAGACGCTTTAAGGACTAGAAAACCGACTGCAGATGGGAGGCGAATGTGCATACAGTGTCTGAATGAGGCCCCAGGTGAGCAGACAGCTCTGTCTAGACACCCCCGAACCCGTCTAGACCCCCACCAGCACTGTGCAGACCCCCCCAGCACTGTGTAGAGCCCCCCCACAGGCACTGTCTAGACCCTAACAGCACCCCTACCAGCCCCTAGACCCCCACAGACACCATCTAGACTGCCCCAGCACCATCTAGAACCTACCAGCATTTAGACCCCCGCCGGCACTGTCTAGACCCCACCAGCACCATCTAGACTCCCACAGGTACCATCTAAACCCCCATCAGTAGTCTGGGACCCGCCCCAGCACCATCTAGTCCCACCTAGCACCAACTAGAACACCCCCCCAGCACCATCTAGACCCACCAGCACTGTCTGGGCCCCCAGCACCATCTAGACCCTCACAGGCATTGTCTTGACCCCCACCAGCTCCTTCTGTGCTGGAATAGAAGCTGGTGCCAAGGGAAGCTGACCAAGACCTCAGACTAACAAGAGACGCAAAAGTCTATGTCTCGCCCAGGGGCAAGGGAAGGTGAAAGGAAACCCAAAGAGAAGCTTCAGAGAGCAGCAGAAATACCCATGAACGAGGGGGACCCAGCAGGGTGGAAAAAGCAATTCTGGAGGTGGGTGTGGGCCTCAGCCCCCCAACAAGACAGCCCCAGCAGTGAACTCCACACTCGACTCCCCACTCTCAGCTGGACCCTGGCACCTGTCCTGGTTAGTATAAAGTTAGAAACAGCCAAATGGCACGTTCCTTGGAACAGCAGCCCTAGGCGAATCTCCAAATGGCTGCAGTAACCAGGTGTTGGAGCCAAAATGGCGGGGAAATGCTCTCGGGGACCCGCATGGGGACCCCTTCAGAGGCAGAGGAGGCGTTGGGGATGGAACTGTGCCTGGCCCCAGTCTTGTTCCCAGTAGAATGATCCCTTTCCTAATACATGAAGCCCAAGACTTGGTGATTGCGTCAGCTGCTTCCAGGCCCTCCCCATTTCCTGACAGGAGGAAGAAGATGCAGCCGCAGGGCCCGGGCAGGGGAGCAGAGGTGGGCTCGAGGCCAACTGGGGCCCCCTTAGGGGAGGGAACCTTCTCAGATATGAGCCGTTCTCTGGGCCTCTAGAAGGAAGCCAGAGGAAGACCCTAACCATGGAAGATGTCTTCTCCTGCAGGAGGGTGGTGAGCGCTGCAGGAGCCGCAGAAGGGAAAACCTGCCCCTATGGAGTGGATTGCTTCAGACCCCGGAGCAGGGGAGGAGACGTGGGGCTGTGGAATGGCACCTGAGAGGGCTCTCCTGAGCCCCTGTGTGCCCCACTGCACACGGCCTGCAGCCTCAGAACAGAACGGGGGAGGCGAAAGGGTGCAGGCAGGGTCAGGAGAGCCCGTGAAGAGAACAGAGCAGTTTCCGGTCATCCCAAGGAGACAGATCTTCATGCCCCCAGACGGCCCTCACTGGCTCTCTACCAGACCTGCTGGCCTCGGGACCCACAGACCCACCAGGCCGCACAGGGAAGCAGCTGGGTCCCAGATTCCTGTATCCTTCACCTCGCTGGGTTAGACGGTGGCAGGTTTCTCCTTGCGGATGGAGTCACAAAACATGATTCAGCACAAGCAGCAGATGAGGACCCCGGGAGACTCTGCTTCCGCCCCTCAGACTCTGCTTCCCCCCAGCCTATACCTGCCAGATGGGATCCCTGCGGTCCCTGTGGAGGCTGGGCAGCGTGCCACTCCTCTCTCCAAGAACACCGCTGCCTGGCAGGCAGCCAGGAGCAGCCAAGCTCCACGGACACGGCTCCTAGGAACCCAGCCGCTCGGAAAGCAGAGATGCCAGTTCTCATGACGGTGCTAACCAGCCTGGTAAATAAGCCCCCAAATGCAGCTGCAGCTGGGAGCAAGGGCCATCCCAAGACAGTGCCAGCAGGGCCTCAAGGCACACAGGCTCACTAGAGAATGTCACCAGGACTGAGAGCTCCAGACCAGCCTGGGGCAATGGGGGCGGCTGGTCTTAACTCCTAGGAAATAAGCGGCTTCGTCTGACAGGCAAGATGGACATCACAGGGAAACTAAGGAGATGGTCAGATGTAGTGTGGGGACCTTAAAGAAGACCTCTGGGCCTCAGAGTTCTGGGCTACCATGCCCAGGAAGGTGACCTTGGGAAAGGAGGGAACATTCAGGAGAAACAACATCCTGGTTGAAGAACAGACTCCGATGAAGGCCCCGAGGGGGGCTCTTCCTGTCCAGTGGCCTTTCATCGTGCTGGCTCACCTGCAGAGATTTTCTTAGGTAGGAGGCGTGGGGATGCGTGAAGTGCGCAGGCTGGTGGTGGTGACCTTTAGCATCCATTCAGCTATCATTGTTATCTCTCCGTGGGGGAAAGACCTGTCCAGTCCCCAGGGAACCTCTCAAGTACCTGTCTATTATCTGGCCGCGATGCCAGTGTGTCACCCCAGGCCCCAGAGGGTTCTTGTTTACATTCGCTGACGTAGCTCAGCCTCACAGGGGTGGCGTGAAGTCAGCCCTGCCAGCCCTACAGGGGCCTGGACCCTGAGTGAGGGCTCAGGAACAAAGGGGTAGCTCTGTCCACCAGGCTGTGCCACGCTGAGTGGCAATGGTCAGTCAGACCGCTTTATAAGGGGAAACAAATGAGAGAAAATAAGGTGCAGAGTTGGGGCCCGGGTGATAGCCCAGCGGGTAGGGCGTTTGCCTTGCATGCGGCCGGCCTATGCCAGCCTGGAGTTCGATCCCGGCATCCCATATGGTCCCCCGAGCACTGCCAGGAGTAATTCCTGAGTGCAGAGCCAGGAGAAATCCCTGAGCATTGCCGGGTGTGACCCAAAAAAAAAAAGCAAAAATAAATAAATAAATAAATAAATAAATAAGGTACAGAGCTACTTCACAGGGGGTGTTCTCAAAACCCCCACTCACTCTGCTGCTCCAGGAAGCTCGCTGACATCCCTGTCCAGAATTTGGGGGACTAAGAAATGGTTGGGTTGATCCCCAAGTTCCACGTAGCTGGGTACTTGCCTATTCTCTGAGTAAAGGTTACTTCCTCCCAGGATGTCTTTTTTTTTTTTTTTGCTTTTTGGGTCACACCCAGAGACGCTCAGGGGTTACCTCCTGGCTCTGCACTCAGGAATTACTCCTGGCGGTGCTCAGGGGACCATATGGGATGCTGGGGACCGACCCGGCCGGCATGGGCCGGCCGCGCAACGGCAACGCCCTACCCGCTGGGCTAACCGCCCGGCCCCGCCAGGATGTCTTAAGGGGGGCAAACCTAAGCCCAAGGTTTTGGGAAAGATGGAGGTGTGTGTGGGATGTATGTGATGTGTGAAGGGTGTGTGTGTTGTGTATGTGTGTGTGTATGCATGTGATGTGTGTATGTGTGAGGGGTGTTTGTGTGTGTGTATGCATGTGATGTGTATGTGTGAGGGGTGTTTGTGTTGTGTATGTGTGTGTATGCATGTGATGTGTGTATGTGTGAGGGTGTTTGTGTGTGTGTATGCATGTGATGTGTGTATGTGTGAGGGGTGTTTGTGTGTGTATGCATGTGATGTGTGTATGTGTGAGGGGTGTTTGTGTTGTGTATGTGTGTGTGTATGCATGTGTGTGTGTATGTGTGAGGGGTGTTTGTGTGTGTGTATGCATGTGATGTGTGTATGTGTGAGGGGGTGTGTGTGTGTGTGTGTGTGTGTAGGTCTGCGGGAGTGGGTCCAAATGGTCTTTTCTCCACAGCAGGTTTCTACCCCAGTGAGCCCGGGTCCGGATCTGTTTCTGAACATGTAGTGAATCTGGTTTGGACCGAGCCCTGCTGCGTAGACAGAATCCAAATGCTTGGGCCTGCCCAGACTCAGACTAGAGCAGATTCTTCAGCATCAATGAAGGGCTGTGAGACTCGGGATTTGCAGAGCCAACACAATTTCATACACTCGCAGCATTTGCTTTGCTCATTATCCCAGTTATTCTTAGGGAAAGAAGGAAACAACTCGTAGAGGTTATATCTGCTAGGTACAAGGTCAAACACACTGAGGCAAGTCCCAGAGCCCGGCTCCTGGCTCGGCCTCTGTCAGGGATGCCCTTACTTAAAGGGAAGGGGCTGCTTTTAACGCCCCCTCAGGGCAGCTCCCTGGCAACCCTCCGGCACCCTTGGCTTCAGCTCAGATCTTTAACATTAAACGAAACTTCCTGACACTGATTCAGCAAAGTGACAAGCACACATAGGCCACAGAGTGTCCAATCAGAAAAAATCAACCCTATGTGGCTGCCGAAGAGGCGACCGAGAGCGCACAGCCCTAGTCGCTGCTTCCAGAGCTCACGCCCGCCCTGCACCACCTCCAGAGAGCATATTCTCAACCTGGACCCTGGGAAGCCTTTGAAATTCTTTCAAAATGATGTATGTTGCTGTGTTTGTCTGGAGAAAATACCTATAGCTCTCTCAGGGTCTCAAAAACACACAAATCAGGTGACTGTCACTGTCCTGGCTTACACTTTTACCTGCTTTGCTTTGCTGCTGCTAACTCCCAGGGTCCTGGCTAGCATCTGGCCCTGGGCTCTGCCTGCCTGCCCCTCCTGAACAGCTGCTACCGGTCTGGCCCCGAGGGATCCGGGCCATCTCAGGCCTCTCGGTCACTGCTCGCTCTCTTTCCGCAGAGACCCATCTGCGCTCTAGAGGAGGGCACTAGAAAGGAAAAAAGCGGCTTTGGTTAAAGCCCTCAGAGAGCACACATGGATCCAGCTTCTCCTTCCTCTGAACAGCCTCAGGGTCCCAGAAAACGGCCTCTGTTGTTGCTCAGGGACTTTTAGAAACCCATGTTGGCCTCCAGCTCCCACACTGCTCAGGGCCCACAAGCATTTCCTGGAGAGCCCTGATCTGTTCTTTCCAGCAGTTTCCCAGCCCCTGGGAAGGCCCCCTTACTGGCTCCAGAGAGGCCCCTCGAGCGCCGAGGTCAGACAGGCCCTGAGCTGGAGGGCAAGTTGTTCTGTTCTCACAGAGCAGGGAACATCTAGTAGCCTCCTCTGGTTCCCAGCAGCCTTCCTGGCTGCCCACTTACTATTAGGTTTCTAAACGCCCGAAGGACCCACAGTTTTCAGGAAATGCTCCCAGCCTGCAGGGTCCTGGGGGTGGGGGATCACAGGATCACAGAGTTCCCAGAAGTCAGGAGAAGCTCAGCTTCCAGAGGATAAGGAGCCTCGGCGTGTGCCTACTGCAGGCTCTGTGATGGCTCTGGAGAACACTTTCCTCTGCTCCTTCACCTCCAAGAAAGGGTTGTCACCATCTCCCCCACCCCAATGCTGGGGGCGTGGGGGGGCGGAATCACATGATTGGTAAAAACCCGATCCGTCCTGGTGTACAAGTGGGATAAGACAGTCTGGAAAATCTATTATTCTGTTTGAAAGCAACAGAGTTTCCACAGAGGTGATACACTGGTTTCTAATCTTCCCAAGACAAAGAGATACACACTGCTGAAGTTAAGGGGCATATAATGGCTTCTTTCTTTGGTGATTCAATTCACAGGTACCTGGGGTTCTGCAGCTCGAGGCACCAGTCCAGGTGCCATCTGGGAAAACAGGCAGAAGAAGAGCCACGTCTTCCCTCCAGTCAGCTTCCCTCTCCTGGCAGCAGAGCCCACCACGGACACACACACACACACACACACACACACACACACACACACGGTCACAGCGCCCAGCTGGTGGTGAGGAAGGGGGCGCGACAGAATCCAGGACGGGTGATCATCCCATTTGATTCTGGAAACTTCTCCCAGGAACATGCTATTCAAGGTGCGACCTCTTTCATCAGAAAGGCGAAAACGTCCAGAAAGACCACCCAAGCCTTGCCTCCGGCACCTGGTCAATCCAACAAGATTATGGGGCCTGTCCTTGGCAACACCCCAGAGGCTGAAAACCCGTTGGGAGGTGCAGGCGGGCAGCTCAGTTCGCTCCGTGGCCCAGAGTCCCCACTCCTTCCAAATCAAGTGCCAAAGGAAAACAAGCCTGAGACGTAGCTTCAAGCATCTGCCCCAGGGCAGCCCCAAAGCAGAGGGGCAGGGCCAGATATGTGGTCAGTCGCTGACCAATATGGCAGGGCCAGGAACAGCCCAAGGGAAGCGCACGGGCAACCCTGAAATTCCTGCCAGCCGGGTGGGCGCCAAAGGAAACCAAATTCAGCTCCTCAGTCCCGGGTCCCCGCAAAGTTAGTCAGGGCGTTATAAAGCACCATCTCCCACTTGCCCCGGCAACCCAGGAGACGTCCCCGGTGTGCCCACAACCCAGTGGGCATCTCCTTGGGGGACCCAAGGCTGCTGGCCTTGAACTCCACCCTGCCTCAGGAAGCCAGATACAGTGACAAAGCTACAACCCTGAGGACCCTCGGGAGGTGTTCTCCGTGGGTAGATTAGATTGGGGGTGTGGGGGGAGGGGGGAACCGCCCTGATCCAGACCAGACCTCTCTCAGCTGGTCCCCTTCCAGCCATCCCTGGGTTCCGTCTCCTCGTCGGCTTAAGGCGGGGACCTAATTCCAACAGGTCCCCCTCCCGGGGCCTCCCCTGGCCGGCCTTCCCCGGTCCAGACCGGGAGGCCTCAACATTCAGAGGGGCTCCCGGACACCTGCTGCCCGCCTGGGGGCCGGTCCTGCGAGAGGGGACCGTGGCAGCGCCCCCCCGGCTTCCCCGTCAAGGGGCGGGGCCCCAGGCCGGCGCGCCCCCCGCCGCCGCTCACCTGGCGCAGGTGCTGCAGCAGCGTCCCCGCCTCCTCCCGCCGGCCCTGGCGCACCATCCGCAGCAGCTCCTGGACCATGCCGACGCGCCGGTGGTACGGGGGCAGCCCCGCCGCCGGCACCCGCGCGCCCCGCCTTGTCGCCGGCGCGCAGCAGCAGCGACGCCCAGAAGTCGGGCCGTTCGCGGCGGGGCCGGGCGCGGCGCCGGCGCTGCCCCTCTCCGCCAGGCTGCCCTTGGTCTGCCGGGTGCCCATTGCTCCGCGCTGGCCGCCACGCCGCTCCGCCCGTCCCGCCGCGCCCGCCTCTGGGGCGGCAACTTTGGGGGAAAACTGTTGCGCGCGGGCGGCTGGGGGGCGGCCGGTGGCCCGCGCTCCCCTCGCTCCTCCCTGCGGGCTCCCGGGCCCGCTCCCCGCCGCTCGCCGCCAGCCCGGCCCGCCCCGGCCCTGCGCCCGCGCCGCCGCGCCTCCTCCCGCCCTCCCCGCCTCTCTCCTTCCCGCCTCTCGGCTCGGGGCTGGGGGCCGCCGGCGCCCTCCCGGCCTCGTCTCCCCGCGCCCCCTGCCGGCCGCCGCGCCGCCCTGCGCCCCCCCCCCTGCCCTGGCGCCGTGGCCGCGGGCGGGCGGGCTCCAGGCTCCTCTAGGTGCCCCCGGTGCCACGGAGACCGCACGCGACGGCGAGGCCCCCGGGGATGAGGGGGAGGCAGCGGGCGCCCGGCGACGAGGGTGAGAGTGGGGGTGGGGTAAGTTGAGCACGCGGTGGGCGCGGGGTCCCGGAAGGGGTCTTCGGGCCCCAGGGATGAGTTTTTCAGAGGGGCTCCGCTGCAAATCTGAGCCCAAGTTATCTGAGTCACCAATTAGACACAGACTCCCGGGCCTGGCGCCAGCCCAAGGAAAGAGTCTTTACAGGGCTGCGTGTGTAGCCGTCCTTTTCTGAGTCTGACGCCTTTGGCACTTGGTCGGGGGCTGGGGCGGGGAGACGGTTGTGGTGGTGACCCTGTGCACCTGGAAACCCTGTGCAAGGCAGTGTGTTGTGTGTATGTCCTTTATGGGGAGAATCCGACTGTTGTTTCCCAACCACTCAGAGTAGTGGCTCCACTAGTCTTTGTTCTCACCGTCTCACCTCTTGGAGAAGAATCCCCAGGCGGTTTTGGTGCAAAGAAGCGCAGAAGCTTGCAGTTAGGTTCAATTTTATCTTCCCACTAGCTTCTATTGCTCCCAGGCCAGATCCCTGGGCTTTAAAGATGCTTGGAAAGTTAACCAGAGCGAGTATACCTGTCCCACACTGCAGGCTACTGGGGAATGCTTGTTCTTGGGGGCTGCAGTAGGGGAAACGGTTGTGTGCTCTTGCCTTAGGAGTGAAGGGACATTGTGGGCTGTAGGGCAGAAGAACCGGCTCTTACATCATAGAGTTGAGCTCATCTGACAAGTGCTCATACCTTCTGTCTTATGTCAAGAGTGAGAGAGAAACAAAAGAGACCAATAGGTGGCAGAGATGCCCCCGGGCCTCCCGGTGCAAGACAGGCTCCCTCCCCACCCCCCGCCTTAGGGAGATGGGTTTGGGTTTGGGCACTGTATCCCAACAGGGCCCCAGCAGCTGAAAAGCCTCCACACACCACATTCGCCACCATGCTCAAGGCCGTACTCCACTGCTCAGATGGGCCCCACCCATGAGTGAATCCTGCTCAAGTATGCAGGTTTCTGCGACTGAATTCTCCAGATTTTCTCCGAGTTGGAGATGGGCCCCTCCCCATCTCCCTGTTCCGAGAAGCCTGGTGGTCATACCCGTGAACTGCTTCAGGCGTTAAAGTAATCACATCTGCTGGACATGATCCAGAGACTCATATATAAATCTAGAAAGAGACCAATGATTCTGTTACAATCTCTGGAATTCCGGGACATCTCAAATTCTAGTGTACTGAAAAACCAATATCATATCACATTTAATAGATGTAAGTATAAGTCACCCAATAACATATGGGTGTGTTCCATATGTCTACAAATAAATGTGGTCATAATGTTCTGTAACAACATATCAGTAATTTTTTTTTTTTTTTTTTGCTTTTTGGGTCACACCCAGCGATGTTCAGGGATTACTCCTGGCTCTGTACTCAGGAATTACTCCTGGCGGTGCTCTGGGGACCATATGGGATGCCAGGGATTGAACCCGGGCTGGCATGGGCCAGCCACGTGCAAGCAAATGCCCTACCCGCTGGGCTATCGCTCTGGCCCCCTTTATCAGTAATTTCTTATACCAAGGACTTAATGGTCAGTGAGTCAAGCATGAGATTGAATAATCCTCATTAACTTTCTGCTAAGGATATATTTCTCGACCTTATTTAGCAAATTAGCTCTAACAAGCAATATAAAATAAATTACTCAGTGTCCGCTAAGGACGCGGGCTTAAACAGTGGTTCCAAAGATTTCAAATGTCCGTAGTTGCAATGGTAGTGGGTTTGAGTATTGAACATTTGCAAGAAATTAACATCTTTGTTAAAAAATTGAGTAGAAGCCCACTAAGTTTAATAAGTTCAATAGTGAAAGCAATAACACAGATGGTCCAATTCGCACTAACAACTCAGTAACAAGGTCATAACAGAACCATTCCAATATATATGTTGTAATATGCAATATAATTAGTGCCTGCTAAAGGGAACAGGCATGGGAGCGGGGGTTGGGTGAGAAATGAGGGTCTTTGGTGGCGGTAAGGTCACACTGGTGGTGGAACTGGTGTTAGAATGTTGAGTATTTACTGTATTGTGAACAACTTTGTAAATCATAGTGTTTAAATAAAGTTAAGTGAGAGAAAGAGAGATTGAGGCAGAATATAAGTGTTTTGCAAAGGACAGTCCTTTTCTTTTTTCTCCTCC
>JAJIBD010008873.1:0-22462 GCA_021461705.1 Cryptotis parvus
CACCCTCTGGGCTATCGCTCCGGCCCCATAAATCTCATTCTTATCTTAGTTATAGTTCTGAACTGTAATTATTGGTTAGGACTTATTTTCTTTCCTCAATCTATAGAACCTGCCTCAACAAAGAAATAGGGAATAGCAAGCTCAGAGAGGATATTTTTCTCTTAAAAGTTCTACTTTATTCTTTCCTGCCATATAACCATATTATACTTTAGATGGCCTAAGCTTTTATTTCTGCTGACTTCATTGATTGAGATCACAGCTTTCCCTGTGATGCAGTTTAAAAAAAGTCAAAAAAGACTGGCTAAATATAAAACTCAAGCTGGTGTATGATGTATTTGTTACTTTTCACTCTTGCTTATAACAGATACACATGCCATGTTAGTAAGTATGACTGGAATGGAGTCCTAAGTATGTATGTATATATACATGTATATATATACACATATATGTACATAAATATATGTGTGTATTTGTATAATATAAAAAACTATATGAAATATATATGTGCGATATATATTATATAAATGTCATACACACATACATATATATATATATATATATAATTTCTGTCCCTAAGAATAAGTAAGCTATCTGGCTTGCTGTATTTATATGAAAATAATACCATATGCTACCCTGCTTCACTCCAACGAGGCATTTATCTAGATTTAATTGGTTTTGCTAGATTATGATCTAAAATATTAAAATATTACTTTGGAGACAACCAAATTTAAAATTGTTAGACTGATGACCATTATCATCATCATCACAGTCAACTTTAATTATTTTTACTCATTGTACATTTTAAACTCTACATCCATGGCAAGTTTTTCATGAATATTATTTTATATTAGGAAACTTGGAAGAAAAGAAATGAAATAATTTGCTTATTATGTTGACCCCAGGGCTGCAATTTGTATTTGTTGCCATCTGTCAGCTTTTTAATGGTGTTCCACTGCGTGGGACCTCGCAGAACTAAAGGGTCTTATGGAACTTTGTTCAAATAACCATTTCTGTTCTGCAGTCTGTCCCAATGTGAATCCAAGTGTGCCCCACCTATGGTGTAGATTGCTGTCAACATGCTAAGGTCAGACATGAACAATGTATTGTAGACAGGTCACTGTCACTGTCACTGTCTTCCCGTTCATCATCGATTTGCTCGAGCGGGCCCCAGTAACATCTCCATATGTCCTGTCTCATGCTAGTACAGCCCAAGGGCATCTGCTTGCTCCAGGAACATAAAGAGCCTCAATCCATTCTGGAATGAGGTCTATAATTGTTATGGGTATTTGGCATATCATATACAACACGGGTAGCTTGCCAGGCTCTGCCGTGAATTTTCAGCTCACATCTCTAATCACTGTGATTCACCACCTCAAAAGTCCAGCTATTTCTTTTGTAATATAGAAAAACTTTTTTATCACTTACTTTCACATCACTCCAGTTCACACCATTGCCTGATACAATAGGATTAAAGTAAAGAGTGTAGAAAAAGAACATAAACTAAGAATGATAGATGGTAGAAATCATAGAAGGGGCAAACATTTCTAGGAAATAATATTTGTAACAAGAAATATTAATTTAGCTGTCAATCACCTATAATTCTACTCCTAACAGTATATCAGCATTTTCACTTATATTCATGATAGTTTATATGTGACTTCCTTTATAAAATAAAATGGCAATTCACTATAAACCTACCTCAATTTGTATAGGATGCCTCTTTTCTACTTAGTTTTTAACTCAGTATACATATCACTCTAGTATAAATGTCCCTTTTCTTTTCTACTTATGATTTCCAGATATACAAAATCCTAAATCTTGAAACTTGAATTTTAATGCTGTTTACTCCTTTATGTCAAGAATATCCATAAAAGATTTTTTGTCATGTGTCTATAAAAACTATATGGAATCTCTCTTTTTCATACACATGATGTATGACAGCAAGAAGTAGAAAATGAGTAGTAAGATCTAACTTCAGAAAAATTATGATTTCTACCTTTGTAATCACTTCTTTTTGGTGCCTTTCAAGCAGTTTCCAGAAGGCCTGTGTGGACCATCAGTGATTATCAACAACCTGATCATGTAGTTCAATTCAGGAGCCTAAGAATGCTGTGGTGCTCAGGCTTTGCAATGACAAAATACTCACGTCACCCCTGGCAGTGCTGGGGACATCCTAGGTCGTCCCTGGTATTATTTGGGTCTCCAGAGCTGCACTAGATGGTGTTCAAAGCTCAGGACTATGTGGTGCCAGAATTCATACTGCTATACTTTCAACCACTAGACATTTTTACTATTATTATTATAATTTTTATGCTTATTAAATTTGTGGACCATATTTGGTAGTTTTCATGAGCCACTCCTGACTCTGTGCTTGAGGATCACCCCAGAACTGGTCAGGAGATCAGATCTTGCTGGAATTCAAATATTTCCACATGCAAATCATATACTCAGTAAATTGATCTATCTTTCCAGCCCTCTTTTAGTTAGTTCTGTATATACCTTTAAAATTTAAATTTTAAATTAAAAATATTTTAATTTATCAGTGATATAAGTCTAAAGAAATTTAATGTGATCATTTTTATCTGAATGATTTGTTTTGAGAAACAAATGGCATTGAACAAATTTTGAAGAATAGGCAGCAGTTAAATTTAAAAGCATCACTTGACAGCATAAACTGGTAATGCAAGACCCACAATTAGCCTGGAAAGACTGTTTTTCAATCTGTACAACCAGAATTCTTAAACTAGTGGTTAAAATTCTTTTAAAGGGTGATATGACCTGACTTGGCAAAATATGAATGCTTTCAGGAGAATATTCCTATGAAAATATCTAATTAACTTTCAGCTGAAAATAATGAGACTTCCCTCATTCTGAATTTCCTATCTCTGCTAGTGACTCTCACTTAGTAAACTATTTAGGTTGCCTTGGGATATAAGAGCTGTCAGGGACGTTATGGAGACACTGTTAAAGTTGGTAGAATCTTCTTTGTCAGCATAGATGACAACTAATTATAGTCCAGAAACTGGAACCCCTTGGGGAGAAACAAAGTCTGAGCCTGCCCAGATAAGATCGTTTGAGGCTATTTTTGATGGTGGGAGTATTTATGAGTTTTATTAATAATAGATCAACTAATGTTGTAACACTAAAATATGAAAACATTCTTATTTGACCACTGAGAAGTTGCTTGCTTGGCAACAATAACAATAAAACAGCATTAAATTATGAATCATGTCCTGAAAAGGAGGTCTTCGTGGTATTTTTTAATATTCATATAGTTGTTAGCAAACGTTTTTCAAAGTGTTTCAGTATAAGATTCTAAGAGAGGTGATTAAGTATGTTTTCCTTATTTTAGGAGATGTTTTATGATATTTTTGGTTGTTACTGTGTTTTCCTTGTGCCATTCTTCTTGCAATTCATTATTCAACACTCACAATACATAATACAATAAAACTATAATATTACTTTTCTATGATCCAATACTAAACAATTAGATACAATATTTTACAGTTATATTCTTTCTTGACAAAGGAGTTAAAGGCAATCCCTGATTTTTCTCCTGCACGTACATGAAGCACTTTCTTCCAGTGCAGGCATGGTGAATATACTGGAAAAGAATTACAGGTGTTTAAATTTAAGTCATCAGGTAGGACTGAAGAGATAGGACAGCAGGTAGGGAGTTTGCCTTGCATACACCAGACTCAGGATCAATCCCTGACATACATAAGGTCCCCTGAGTCTAACAAGGAGTATTACCAGGTGTGCCTCTGCATAAAAAAGACAAACATCAGGTTAAATTCTATATTTTTAAGTGCACAGATTGACCTTGATATCATGATGCTTAAATCTTTACACCTTATCAAGAGTAACAGAGCTTTTTTTCTTCTATTCATTCATTCATTCATTCATTCTTCTTTTTTTTTGTTTTGGGAGAAGTCCATGGAAGCAATGCTCAGGAGACAGGGGCATGGGATGCAGAGGTTCAAACTTATGGTACTCAGCCAGTTGATGACTGCCAGAAACTCTGGCAGTCATCCCCACCTCCCATAGGTAACAACATGTAGACTCCACCTCTGGTCCTACTGCTGTATTCATTCCTATCTAAATCTAGAGGAGATGCAATCCAAACAGGTAAAATTGTGTGCCAGTCTCTGTGGTGTGAGATGGTACCTCATTGTTGTTTTGATTTGCATCTTCCTGATGATTAAAGATGAAGAGCACTTTTTCATATGCCTTTTGGCCATTCGAATTTCTTCTTTTTTTGGAAGCTTCTGTTCATTTCTTCTCCCTATTTTTTGATGGGGTTGGCTGTTTTAGGTCTGCATTTATTTACCTTTTAAAATGGCTCTGGCTTCTACCCCTCTACTCCTAAGGTTGAGCAAATTCAAACTAAAAAGAAAAGCATACCAAAATAAACTCAGGATGTTAACTCACCCATTGGTCCTGCTCTACCAATTCCTGACTGACCCTCCAAGGAGATATGAGCCAAGAAGCTAAAATTTATAGTAACACTAGTGACAGCGGCTGAAAATTCTGGTACACTCTCTGGGGTCAGGCAGGTCAAGTTCTTGCAATGCAGAAGCTCTGGAAAACACACCCACATCCCACCCACCAGTGCAGTCAAGCCATTGTCTCAACGTCAAAGCCTTACTACTGCAGCTAAACTAATAATAGTTTCAGTTATCCAGATGCCCAGAACTGAATTCTGGTGAGTTTCAGACCCAGTTAGGTACCCTCTCCCCACTCCCATACTTTCAAAAGGCCCAACAGTCAAGCCCAACTCCCATACTCACCATTTTATTCATGCACCAGTTATGCTCTACAGTTCATGACAATATCTCCAAAGAGATGAGAGGCAAGCAACTAAAGTTTATGAAACATTATTCCATGTGGCTTAAAATCCTGGGACATTATTTTTGCTTGGAAGTCTAGCACCCAGCACCTATAACCTGTCAAAGCAAAGTCAGCCAAGGCCTCAACTCCAAGGCTTCTCTAATAATCTCTGTTGAGACGCCACCAAACTGCAAATGATTTGAGGTAGTCCATTGCCCAGCTTGAGTACTAGTGTTTTCTCAGAGTCAACATGCACAGTCTCCCCCCCATCCTTTTTTGTTCTAGAAGTCCTGGGAATCATGTACACCACCACAGTTACTCCTCTGCTGACTCAAAAAATGTCCTGCTCTACCCATTTCCAACTAACTATCCTGGGAGATGCAAGTCAAGCAGATAAGACTATTGGAAGCACAGATGCTGCCTTTGGCTAAAAATTCTAGGGAGCTTTTTGGGAGGCTGAAGACAAAGTTTTTGCCCTGCCAAGGCTCCAATAGCTACATCACGCCCAACCACCATTGCTACACCAAGGGCTCAACACCACAATGTCATTAATATTTTCTGTAGATACCACCAGAGAACAAATAATTTCAGGTGCACTTTATGATGTCTTCTAGACAGGCTGGACGTACTCCCCAAATCTTATACTACCAGAAGTCTTGGCAGTCCTGCCCAGCTCACACAGATGCCTCTATGTTGACTCAGCCACTGGCTCTGCTCTACTGACTACTGACTAATTCTAGATAGATACAAACCAGGCAGCTAAAATTATTGGTTATACCAATCCCTGCTGCCAAAAACTCTTGACTTACCTCAAGAGGTGGGAAGACTGAATCCTTCCCCTGCTAAAGCCCTGAGAGATAGTGCCAAATTAGATACAATTTCAGGTACCCCCTGTGTTCAGGCTGACAATTCTGGTGTCTTCTCAGAGTTGGGATGGACAGTAACTCCTTGCTCCCATACTTTCAGAAACCCTGGCAGTCATCCCCACCTCCCATAGGTAACAACATGTAGACTCCACCTCTGGTCCTACTGCTGTATCCATTCCTATCTAAATCTAGAGGAGATGCAATCCAAACAGGTAAAATTGTTGGATGAATATATCTCTTCAACTGAAAACTCTGGGGTTCTCTTGGGGGCCTGGCTGTACACTTACCCCCTCCCTCTTAGACCTTAGTAGTCACATCCACACTGTACCACTTCAGTCAACTTCAGGGTTCAATCTCACTGCTACACTAAAATCTCTACAGAGACTCTAGCTAACTGCTAATAATTACAGGTACTGCATGTGCCTTGGCTGAGAACTCTAGTTTCTTCTAAGAGTTGAAATAGAGAATTACCACCCACTTCTGTCCTTCCTAAAGTCCTGTTAGCCATACTTAACCCCTGCAACCACTGCCATGCTGACTACCCACTGGCCCAGCAATACCAATTCCCCAGATGACATCCAATCAAATCAGTCAAAAATTCATAGAAACAATGACCTCCACAGCTTAAAACTCTGGAGAATGCTTAGGAAGTCGTGGGCCAAGTAATCTCAGTTCTACCCACACACCACTAGCGCCACAGCAAGAGCTCAGCTCCAGAGCTTCACTAACATTCTGTGCAGAAACCTGGCCAAACTGTGAATAATGGCAGGCTCCTTAGAGCCCAGGCTGAGAACTCTTGTGTCTTCTCAAGTTGGTGTGGCAATGTAGCTGAAATTCACAATTTCCATAGCCCTAGAAGCCACATCTATCCACTCTGGCTTTACATACTGGTGCTACTCTCCTAATTCCCATCTAAATCTCCAGGGAGATGTAAGCCAAGAAGCTAAATTTTATGGAAACACTGGCCCCCAAACTGAGTTATCAATCTGGGGTGCTCAAAGGGAGATGGCGGCCTAATGCTTGCCCTCGCCGGAGTCCTGGTGGCCACTTTTACACGTCACCACTGCAGTCACACCAAGATCTCAACTGTGTAAGGAAGGAAAAAAATCTAATTAGAAAATTATAAGTATAATGTTAAACAAACGTCAAGTTTCAAAGACCATGTTTTGTTTAAAATGACAATTTATCCTGATATGTCAATATTAAATCACTTTGTCTTCAGTTGGACATGCTTGATATTTAACATTTGTGTATGCCAACTGCTTGGAATTTTGCAATTATGATTTTAGGAGGAATATTCTGAATGCTTTTTAGTCCCTTGAACCATATCACAGGAGACTGTTTGACACATATTACAGCTCTACTACTTATTTTAATGCCTATTGAATTATGTTTTAGAAATGAGGACAGAGTGGACACATATTCCTTCTTCACTGGACAGGGAAGCCGAGTCTCTTCAACTTCAGAACTCATTAGTTCATCCTGGAAGTGATTCTGACAGACTTGAAGCACTTGCTTTTTGTATAATTATGGGTTTTGCAAATTTAATATTGCATCTCAAGGTTTTTATCTACTCTACAGAGAATATATTTTCATTTGATTCTCATTTTTAAATCACCTCCTATTCTAGTTTTGTGATTTATAATTCGCCTTCAAGCTCTATATGCAGACATCTCACTGCATTTTACACACCCACTCTCCCAGGTATTTGTGATTTAGAGGAGCAGGTAGAAGAGGGAGAGGAAGAAGCAGAGCACACACATACACAACACTGCAATTTCTGAACCTTGGTTGAGTATTACGGATTGTGCTAAGCAAAGCTGTTGATGCATTAAAATGTTTAATTTGTATATTAGCTTGGCGTTTGATCACATTTCAATTTTATTGAAAAGAACTATGAGTGATCTACAGTGGTATTACAGACATTAAAGTTCTTACCATGATCATGGTTGACATCAGTTTTATTTTTCCAGCCACACATATAATCCCCTAGCACTTGCAGGAATGATTCCTGAGCATTGAACCAGTAAACCCTGAGCTGAGTTACGTGTGCCTCACCTGGCACCCCAAAATAGAAAAAAAAGACATGTGAATCACAAAAAATTAGCCAAGTATACATGTGTAGATAGGTTTATAAATAATTTTATATCAGTTTCATATCAGATTTTGAAGCTATATCTTGAAGCAGAAATATGAGGGGGAATAACTAAGAACTATAATATCTCTCTACATGTAAGAAATCAGTTAAAGTTGACATTTCTACATATTTGGATGAATATTACCATGCATACAAAGACCTATGTAATCAACCGATAAAGCACAGTCTGTTTTCCTGTTGTCTCACATCTAGGGTTCTTTGCATTTTGTATTTTTTTATTTATATTTGAACACCATGACTTGAAAAGTTGTTCACAGTACAGTTGTTTCAATCAAATGATATTCCAACACCAGTCTCACCACCAATGTGCCATTACACTATTGGATGACAGGCCTAGCTAGCTTGGGAGCTTTGCTGCTTAATCTTTTATTCACAGCTTAATCTATTTACATGTTTTTAAGTCAGGGTTTATGCTAATGAGATCTCTCTTCTGGGTAAACACTGATGGTGGTGTGGCAGTTACGGAAGTCACCTTGACTCTGTGTGAGTAACTTCTGAATTATCTATATATATCTACTATGACTTCTTTGTTATCTAGATTGGGCACAGCTCCTTTTCATACTCAATGGTCCAAGTGTGGGGCAGTTAGAATTTACCAGGAGACTACCACCCTGGCTATGTTGAGACTATTGTTTAAGATTATAGAAAGGATCATACTAGTTTGCTCTCAAGCAGGAGAGTGTGACCCTTTCAGTATGCAGAAAACAAGATACTCAGATTCATCCTGGTGCAGATAATAAGTAAGAAGGACCTTGTGGGTACCATCTAGATTATATGAAGGCCATGAAATTAAAATGCATTAATTTATACCAGCCCCCTCTCTCTCTCCAGTGTTTGGACAAAAGAGATAATCTTGGAATAAATTATTAGAAAGGATTATTAATAATTTGTTTAGACCTATAGTAGGGTGTTGCACCACCCACAACACTCTTCTACTATGTAGAAGCTGTTTAGTTGATCTTTATTGACAGGATCCTCCCTGAAGTTAGGATTACTTTTGTGTATGTAAGGGGACTGACTTGAGGTACTGTATCAAATCTGGTGGCATCCACTTTGGTGGAACTCTTTGGTGGGATCCTCTTTGGTGGGAAACTTGAACTTTCATGCAAGGTCTAAGTTCTGACCAGAGTTAGAAGTCTTCCATTATATTGGATTGCAGTAGTAGAGTTTATTCTACTATTCAAAGCCTGTTGCAACTGCGCTGAACTCCTGAGTTTTCATTCGTTCCCTGTTGGCCTCAGAGGTAGAAGAGAACTTCTGTCCTGATATATTGGGGGACCCCAGTGGCTTCCCAACATTACACCACCAAAAACTCTTGTTTCCCATATACCCCATCCCCTTAGCAGGTATTAATTATATTGCTTATTAAAATATATCTAAAATATACCTCAGTATATTACAAAATAAACCTCAGTATTATTTCAGTTATAACCTTTGTACTGGATTGTTACAGGCTAGTTCAACCATCTGTGTTATTGCTTTTGCTTATCACAGGTAGGTTTCTTTATTTTATCTTTTGTTTTAGCACTTAAACGCAAGTATAAGACTATCATATCATTCCTAAAATGGGTGCTGCAAAATATTAAATTTCAGAAGAAAATATGTATTTTAAAGGGCAATAAGAAGTAAAATAGCTTCTCAAATGTGTGTATTCAATGTCTTTTTTTTCTTTGCTACACATTTTTTTTCTCAAAATATTGTGGTCAGCAGTATTCCATTCTACACATATTTATTTCAAACATTATTTTAACCTGGTTTGCTATATCAAACTTAGTTATAACACTGCATGAATAAAATAATTTTATAAGATATTTATTCTCCTAATGCAACCCATTGCAAAATACTGCAAGCTTTCTAAACATAATTTATGCAACAAATATTTTACATGGCTTATCACATGAAGACCTTTTTAAATAATGATAACGCAAATAATGAAATGGGATAATATAAAATTAGCATAGATTGAATGGTTAGTTTGTGCCACTGTTATTTACATAAAATTTGAAAAGCAAAATAATGCTTCTCGAAATTGTTTCTAGGTTTTAGTAAAAAATGATCATACTATCCAAAGTTCTTTATTTTGAACATAATAATAGATTTCATTTACATAGGCACAAAGCTCAAAACAGCATATCCTCTTAAGTTCAATTAGATTGTTTACTTCAAGGGTTTTGAACAATTCCATAACAAACCATTTTCTTGATAAACTCTGATTCTTGTTGTTTGCCAGGAAGGAATGCAAGTGTATATCTGTGTGTGTTTCTGTCTTGTGTGTTTGCATCTGACATAGCATTCACCAATAACAGTGCCTGTCTGAGTTAGGAAAAAATTACATTTCTGGTTCTGTGTGAGAAGGTTGTATAAAGCAACATGAACCATCAGCCCTCATTTTGCTTGAAATTGCAAACTATGTTAATTATTCTTAGAATTAAATTTTTTCCTCAAAATTAAAAAAGTTTTTTTCTTTTTTGGATTTAGTAAATTAATGCTAGTGAAGCCAGTTGCACATGGTGGGAGATGAAAGTTGTGCAACCTGCTTCAAAACCAAACCCCAAACCATTTTAAAGAATAATAAAACATATTTACCTGTATTTACATAAAGTGTTAACATAAATGTTTTAACATAAAATGTTCTATCGAAGGAACTAAATAAGGAATTTATAAAATCATGTAGTGACTATCTTAAACAAAATTTTATAGTAATCTTATATTTAATAATTTCAGTTGTACATATTTTTTTCCTAATCCAAGTTTCAGACAATTGTGAAACACTACTCAAATGTTTCACAAATATACTAGGAAGCATGATAATGCAAATGACCAAAACTACAAGGAAGATAAGAGAATAAATGAGGCATTTACAAAGAGTGACAATCTCGTTGGGAGAAAAGTAAAAGAGGAGAGTTTACCTCATTAATCCATTGTTCACGCCTGATAAGAGTCATAATTTTCTCAGAAATATCACAGAAATTTTAGAACATCTTGTCCAGCCTCTAAGATTTCCACTCATCCTTTAGTATTCTAATTCAGTCATTTCTTTCAAAACCTCATCAAAAATAGCTCATGTGGTTTACCAAGAGCAATAATGGAATTGATCTTCCCATATCCTTCTATGAGGAACATAAAAAGACTGGTTAAAGTTGAACCTAAATCCCACATTCACTCCAGCACTAGAAACCTTAATGTTCACTTTCTGTGCTTTTTTGTCTTTTCAAAATGAATTCTCGCCTGTTTTAATTTGCAAATGTTTGCATTTTAGGTGAAGAGATGCATATGGATTGTTCCCATGTTGAGAAAAATGCTGAGCACTGATTGTTTGATATTGGCCACAGGGGCAGAAAATCTGGCAAAGCAAATAAAGCACTAAGTCAGACTGCAGATATTTTGCTCCTTACTCCTTTCTTCTATCAAAATCTTTACAAAATACAAGCCAACAGCAATGAAACGAACAAATGAAATCACATATAGCTTCAGTTTAAAAAACCATTTGTCAGTTAATTTCTACAAACCTGTTTTCTGGTTACATTTGGAATTCATTCTGGTTACAGGAATTCTTCTGTGGTGTTATAAACTTTGAGTTTTTTCTGTGTATTTTGATTGGTTGGGAAACTAATATTACTAGCACATTTCTCCTGGGAAGATACACATTCTTATTTATCTATCTGTGCTTTTCCAGCTTCTGATTTCTCCATATCTAGAAGTGTCAGGATAACATAGTTCCAACATATGGAGTAGTTACATTTGTTGTTAGGTAATACCAGGGGCCATGATTGGCATTGCCATTTCCATCAGTAAAAAAAAATCACTGAGATTTGCTACATTCTATTGCACTATTCAAAGATGTCTGGGCTCTTAGAGACAAAGAAACTTTCTCAGCTATTACCCCCTTGCTTAATAGGTTGCTTAATCTTTTTTATTTCTTTACCATATAAAGAAAAAAAAACTAAGGAAAAAACGGATATGTAATTTCAGAGAATAGATGTAACTTCTCTTTTTCCCTCAGGAAATACTCTCACTCTGAAGGAGATCAAGAGAACCCTGGATGGGTCACTTTCACACATCTGAAAGAGGTCAACAGAATCCTGGATGGGCCACTTGCCAATGCACATTTACATGATCCTATAGATGTACAAGTTGATGGTAGATTTAATTAAACAGTGGAAGGCTAGTTTTTTTTTCTATAACTGTGATCTATAACTGTGATCACTCTGTGAAAGATGAATTTGAGGGAAAATGTTAGGGAGAAATGAAATTAGCTGTAAAGACATACATCTATTTACTCGTTAAGACTCACTAGCCTTCTATCTGATAAATGATCACTTAATCACTTGATCATTAGCCACCCTGTTATTCATCAATTTGCTCTAGCAGGCACCAGTAACATTTCCATTGGACACTATCACGTGCCAGTGTAGCCCAATGGCATCTGGTTGATTCAGGAATACAAAGAGCCTCAAACCATTCGTTCAGGGTCTTGACAAAGAAGTCTGACCATCTTGTAGGTGGGCGGCCACGTGATCTTTTGACATCCCGTGGGATCCAGTCGGTAACGGCTCTAGTCCAGCGGTCATCTCCAAAGCACATTACATGTCCAGCCCATCTGATTTTCGATGCCATGGCAAACAAGACAGCGTCCCTAACCCTGGAACAGCGACAGAGGTCGGAGCTCCAAATTCCTACTCTCACTTGAGTGAGATAGTATATTCCAGGCATAGCTCTTTCGATTCCTCTTTGGGAGATCAGGATAGCAATTCTCATCCTGCTTTCGTAGGTGCCCAGGTCTCTGAGGCATATGTTAATGCAGGGAGAATGGTGGAGTCCAAGAGATGTGCCCGGAGTCGGAAGTTCTTTGTCTTTTTCGCTATTTCTTTGATGCTTTTGAAGGCAATCCATGCTGCTCTCTTCTTCCTGCGCAGCTCAGGTTTTAGGTCATTCATCATGTTGACTTCTCGACCTAGGCACACATAACTGCTGCACTCAGAGATGTTTGTTCCATTGAGAGTGAATGGGGCCTCTGGAACTAGTTCATTTCTCATGAACATAGTTTTGTTGAGATTCAGCTGTAGACCTATCTTTCCACATTCTTCGTCAAAGTCAGCCAGCATTTGTGCCTCTTGGATAATGTTTGGTGTTATTAGAACGATGTCATCAGCGAAGTAGAGGTAGTGTAGTTGCCAAGAATTTATCTTCACTCCCATTCCTTGATAAATGACCAGAGAGTATATATTTTAACTTATAGGTTTTATATCTCTCATGAATTTTCAACTCAACATGGCAAAATATAGACAATTAATGAGTGTATTAATGTTCCAACAATGCTTCATAGAAATTTGAATTTAAATTTTGTATGATTTTCACTTATCATGTAATATTTTTGTTGAATGACAGGCCTACCTAGCTTGGGAGCTTTGCTATTTTATCCACTCACAGCTTAAGCTATTTACATGCTTTTAAGCCAATGTTCATGCTAATGAGATCTCTCTTCCATGTAAACACTGATGGAGGGTGTGGCAGTTACAGAAGTCACCATGACTCTGAATGAGGAACTTCTGACTTATTATTATATATCTACTAAGACTTCTATGTTATCTAGATTGGGCACAGCTCCTCTTTATACCCACTGGGTCTAGCGTGGGACAGCCTGAATTTATTAGAAGACTACCTCCCTGGCTACATTGAACTATCATTTAAGATTATAGTATAGCATACTAGTTTGCTCTCAAGCAGGCGAGTGTGACCCTTTCAGTATAGGAGAACACAATACTCAGAATCACCCTGGTGCAGATAATAATAAGAAGGACCTTGTGTGTAACATCTAGATTATATGAAGCCCATGAAGTTAAGATGTATTACCTTATACCTGCTCCCTCTCTCTCCCTCTCTCTCTCTCCCTCTCTCTCTCCCTCTCTCTCTCCAATGTTTTACATAGAATATAATGTCAGAAGAAGGGATTAGTCCTTGGCATAATCCTTTGTTTATATCTGTAGTATGGTGTGGCACCACACTTCTAAACTCTTCTACTATCTTGAAGTTGTTTAGGGTTCTTTGTTGACAGGACTCTCTCTGTCAACAGTTAGGATTACTTTGGTCTATATAAGGGGAGATATTTGAGATACACACTCCCTTTTTAATTGTAGGGCTCTCTCTCAGTGAAATTCTCTCTTTGGTGGAACTCCTTTCTAGTAGGAACCTCTTTGGTAGGACTCTCTGTCTGGTGTAATCCTCTCTGGTGGGAAACTTGGGTTCCAGCGTATGGTCTAAGTTCTGATCAGAGCTAGAGTTCTTTCATTATATTGGGTTTCAGTGGTAGATCTTTTGTACTATTAAAAGCCTTTTTAGGAACTGTGCCCAACTCATGAGTTTTCATCTGTTCCCTGGAAGCCTAGGAGGTAGAAGAAAGCATTCGCCCTGATACTGTTGGGGACCCCAGTGCCTCCCCTGACATATTATCACTTTCAGTATATATATAATTCACTAATATTATTTCATATAATATATATATATATTTTTAATTTAATAAATCTGCCCCTCGAATTGTTGCAGATGTGGCTGCGGTGCCTGGCTATGTTGGCAGGTGGCAGACAGGAGACAGGCTTGTCTACATCCAGGGCTCTGCCCTTGGGCCCTGAATGGTTGATGGTCTGATATAGAAAAAGACTGAGCCCCCTTGGGTGAACCCAGAGTCACAGCAGAGCCTGGAAAGCTACCGGTGGTGTATTCAGTATGCCAAAAACAATACAATAATGGATCTCATTCTCCCCAGAAAGAGAAGAGGAATCTGGAGACATTGGTGGTGGGAAAAAGTGCACTGGTGCAGGGATGGGTGCTACAACATTGCATGACTGAAACCCAATCATGAAGATCTTTGTAAATGTCTATCTCATGGTGTTATAATAAAAAATTCAATTAAATTAAAATTTTAAAAGGATAACTTTTATTTACTTGTATAAAAGCTTGGATTTAGGAGCTATGTAACTAGTACATGCCAATGATTAGTTAATTAAGTATTGTCTTAATAAAATAAAACAAAAAAATATTTGGTGTCAATAAAACCTTATTACAGAGACGTCAAGAACACATGTGTCTAGCAAGTCTTTTGTGATTTGAGCTTTTCTCTGATCAGTAAAATTCATAGTGTTCTGGCAAAAGAGACTTGTAAAATAGAATAAATAAATTGTTTATTTTTCTTCTGCTTGATTGGTGCTTCTACTCAGGAGTGTTAGCTGGTTCAAACTTGTTAGAATTCTCTGCTCAGATCCATAGTGCCAGCATTCTGTAGAGACACTATTAGAACTCTCTGGCTGAAAGATTCTTTAATGTATCACCCATAGTATTTTTTGTTCCTTAGCTAGCACATTTTGTGCACACCTCCTTAGTAAAAGGAATGATTTTTCTCAAGAAATTTTATTTTGATCATTAAGATCCTTCTTGTAAGTTAAAAAAACATGTTTTTTAAAAGAGTTTTTGTTGAAAGTTTTGAAGGAAGAAGAGGGAAAGTGTGTATGAGGTGTGTGTGTGTATGTGTGTGTGTGAGAGTGAGAGAGAGAGAGAGAGAGAGAGAGAACATTTTCAAGAGAGAACTTGGGTTTCTCTAGAGCAGAGAGAGGGAACCCCAGAACACATACCAGCATTAGATATTAAAGTATAAAAAGTACACATTTCAAAAGAGTACATGTAGGTCATACATGAGCTCAGGCACCACAACACTCAGCTGCAGCATATGGCACAGGTAGAACATGGGTTTGGGCAGCATATGTGTTCAGTTATGGGATTCTAAGGTTTTAACACAGCATTTGTTGCTATGGCAAAAAGGGATGTGGGAGAAGATGAAAAACTTTTGCTCTTTATAATCTTCCATTCTCAAATTCAGTTTTTCCTTGAATTTCCTGAAGCCAATGTAAGGACTGGCATTAAAGTTTCTTCTCTGATTGCCTCTTCTTTTACTTCAATTTTTCTTCAAACACAATCCAAAGGTTTCTTTTGGGTCTGGATGATTTTTCCCTCCTTCCTCCATCTAACTTCTTCATTTCTTCCCTTCTTTTCTCCCACCCCCTTTTTTATTCATGGGAATTTATAAAGCTAGAGACTTTCAATTTGTAATGACATAATTATTATATATAATAAAATTTAAATATTTTGCTTTTAGACCATATGTACTAATATTTTTTTAAATAAAATTACATTGGGGCCGGGGCGATAGCCCAGCGGGTAGGGCGTTTGCCTTACTGCGTGGGCCGGTCTGTGCCGGCCCGGGTTCAATCCCCGGCATCCCATATGGTACCCCGAGCACCGCCAGGGAGTAATTCCTGAGTGCAGATCCAAGGAATAACCCCTATGTATCGCCGGGTGTGATCCGAAAAGGCAAAATAAAATAAAATAAAAATAAAATAAAAATAAAAAAATAAAATAAAATTATATTAACTTGAATCCCAAAATAAGTGGAAAGATACCAAATATGACACTGCACATCATCTATTTCAGTTCTATCCATGCTACTCACCCCAGGGAAAAATACAACAGCATATTGGTACAGACAAATAGAGGAGCCTGTTGTAAACAATTGTGACATTTAATTTTGAGGATTATCATATAAACTGAGTCCACAAAATACATCTTTTTGAAAGATAAGCAAATTCTGATCTATGAGATCACACAAAATTCAGAATTATAAAGAAACTGAAAATCTTCTAATTAAAAAGTGACATGAGGGAATCCTAACATTTGATTGGGTCAATTGTTCCTGGCCTACTTTTATGAATTAGAATTACCAATTTTAACTTAGTAATTACATTACACAAGGCATTAAAATATTTCTACAAATCAAGATTTACTTAGGTTAACAAGAGTGCATCCCCTTGGGTTTCTGAAAAAAAATCATTTGCAATATTTTAGTAACTATTCATGTGCAAATTAGGCTAAGTATGGGATTGTAAATGAATTTAGTGTCTTTTATGTGTGTTGCATTTGAAAGGTCTTCAGCATTCCAGCATGAATTTTATTTAATTGTCCTAGAAAAAATACTTACTTGTTGGTTTAATTTCCTATTTTCTTAGCTTTTCTCCTCTGTTTTATTTCTATCAGTTTTTTTTTCTCTTTAGTTTAATACTAGTGAAATACTTTCAAAGAATTTCCGTTACTTGACTAATTTTTTTTTGTTTTGTTTTTTTTAATTTTTTTTTATTTTTACAATTACAAAGATATACAATTAAAAAGTTCATATTTGGGTTTTGGTCATACAGTGTTCCAGCACCCACCCCCCACCAGTGCCCATCTCCCACCACCAACATCCCCGGTTCCCTCCCCACTTCCCCAGCCCACCTCCATGGCAGGTTCTTTATTTCTTTCCCTTTCTCTCTCTTTCTCTTTTCCTTCCCTTCCAGACTATGGATTACAGAACATACATTAAAAGGTTGTCATGTGTATCCTTTTTGCCTCTATTTAATGCTCAGTTCTAGGTTGGCATTAGTACCCTCGACAATTATTAGCACACCCTGTTCCATTTTCTGTCTTACCTACCCTCTGACTCCCACACGTTTGTGATAAATTCCACCTTTGACAAGACCTCCTGATATATGTTTCACTTGACCTTAGATATTGGTATCATAATATGTACATATATATTTATGACATGCAAATAAATGCAGTCATTCTGTATCTGTCTCTCTCCTTCTGGCTAATTTCGCTCAACATAATCTTCTCCATGTCCATCCATTTATAGGCAAATTTTATAACTTCATTTTTCCTAACAGCTGCATAGTATTCCATTGTGTAGATGTACCAAAGCTTTTTTATCCAATCATCGATTTTCGGGCACTCTGGTTGCTTCCAGATTCTGGCTATTGTGAATAATGCTGCTATGAACATAAAAGTAGGGATGGTGTTTCCGCTGCGTATTTTTGGTTTCCCAGAGTAGATTCCCAGGAGTGGTATGGCTGGGTCAAATGGGAGTTCAATTTCTAGTCTTTGGAGGAATGTCCATATTGTTTTCCAGAAAGGCTGTACCAGCCGGCATTCCCACCAACAATGGATGAGTGTCCCCTTTTCCCCACATCCACGCCAGCACTTGTTGTTCTTGCTCTTTTGAATATGTGCCAGTCTCTGTGGTGTAAAGTGGTATCTCATTGTTGTTTTGATTTGCATCTCTCTGATGATTAGTGATGATGAGCATTTTTTCATATGTTTTTTGGCCATTCGAATTTCTTCCTTGCTGAAGTTTCTGTTCATTTCTTCTCCCCCATTTTTTGATGGGGTTGTTTGTTTTCTTCTTGTAAAGTTCTACCAGTGCCTGATATATCCTGGATATTAACCCCTTATCAGATGGGTATTGGGTGAATATTCTTTCCCATTCTGTGGACTGCTTTTGTATCTTAGTCACTGTTTCTTTTGAGGTGCAGAAGCTTTTTAGTTTCATGTAGTCCCATATGTTTATCTTTTCTTCTAGTTGCTTTGTTAGTGATGTTTCACCTTTGAAGATGCCTTTAGCTTCAATGTCGTGGAGGGTTTTTCCTATATTTTCTTCAATGTACTTTATGGATTCAAGTCTGATATTGAGATCTTTAATCCATTTTGATCTGATTTTTTGTGCATGGTGTTAGACACAGGTCCAAATTCATTTTTTTACATGTTGCTGCCCAGTTTTCCCAGCACCACTTGTTGAAGAGGCTTTCCTTACTCCATTTTAGACTCATTGCACCTTTATCAAAGATTAAATGATCATGTGTTTGAGGTTGGTTGGTGTCAGAATACTCAATTCTATTCCATAGGTCCACAGGTCTGTTTTTATTCCAATACCATGCTGTTTTAATTACTACTGCCTTGTAGTACAGTTTGAAGTTGGGAAAGGTGATGCCTCCCATCTTCTTTTTCCCGAGGATTGCTTTAGCTATCCTTGGGGGGTTTATTGTTCCACACAAATTTTAGGAGTGTTTGGTCAATTTCTTTGAAGAATGTCATGGGTATCCTTATAGGGACTGCATTGAATCTGTACAGAGCTCTAGGGAGTATTACCATTTTGACAATGTTGATTCTCCCCATCCATGAGCAGGGAATATGTTTCCATTTCCTTGTGTCCTCTTTTATCTCTTGGAGCAGTGTCTTGTAGTTTTCCTTTGTACAGGTCCTTTACACACTTGGGTAGGTTGATTCCTAGGTATTTGATTTTCTGTGGCACAATTGTGAATGGAATTGTTTCCTTAATATCCCTTTCTTCTCTTTTCGTTATTTGTATATAGGAAAGCCACCGACTTTTGGGTGTTGATTTTGTATCCTGCCACTCTACTATATGCATCTATTGTTTCTAGGAGTTTTTTGGTAGAGAGTTTAGGGTTCTCTAGGTATAATATCATGTCATCTGCAAATAATGATAGCTTGACTTCTTCCTTGCCTATCTGGATGCCCTTGATGTCCTTTTCTTCTCTGATTGTAATGGCAAGTACTTCCAGTACTATATTGAATAAAAGAGGTGAGAGTGGGCAACCTTGTCTTGTCCCTGATCTCAGGGGGGAAGGCTTTCAACTTTTCCCCATTTAGAATGATGCTCGCTGTGGGCTTTTGGTAGATGGCTGTAACTATCTTGAGGAAAGTCCCTTCAATTCCCATTTTCTGGAGGGTTTTAATCATGAACAGGTGCTGGATCTTGTCAAATGCTTTCTCTGCGTCTATTGATAGGATCATATGGTTTTTATTTTTTTCTCTTATTGATATGATGTATTATGTTGATTGACTTGCGAATGTTGAACCATCCTTACCTGGGATGAATCCTACTTGGTCATGATGTATAATCTTCTTGATGAGTCTTTGGATTCTGTTTGCTAGTATTTTGTTGAAGATCTTAGCATCCGTGTTCATCAGGGATATTGGTCTGTAGTTTTCTTTCTTTGTGTTGTCTCTCCCTGCTTTGGGTATCAGGGTGATATGTCCCTCATAGAAGCTGTTTGGGAGTGTTTCTGTTTCTTCTAATTCCTGGAAGAGCTTGAAAAGGATTGGCAGTAGGTCCTCCCTTAAAGGTTTGGTAGAGTTCACTAGGGAATCCGTCTGGACCTGGGCTTTTGTGTTTGGGAAGACTTTTTAATTACTGTTTCTATTTCCTCAATGGTGATAGGCTTATTCAGGTATTGGAGGTCTTCTTGTTTCAGCCGTGGGAGGTTATAGGACTTCAGGAATTGATCCATTTCTTCTAGATTCTCATGTTTCACGGCATACAGGCTCTCAAAGTAATCTCTGATGATCTTTTGGATTTCTGTGGTTTCTGTTGTGATGTCACCCTTTTTATTTCTGATTCTGTTTATTTGGGTTCTCTCTTTCCCTGTCCTTACAAGTCTTGCCAATGGTTTGTCAATCTTGTTTATTTTTTTCAAAAAACCAGCTCTTGGTTTCATTAATCTTTTGGATTGTTTTTTTGGTTTCCAACTCATTGATTTCCTCTCTAAGTTTTATTATTTCCTTTTTTTCTGCCTGGGTTGGGCTCCTTTTGTTGGTCTTTTTCTAATGTCTTCAGCTGTGTAGTCAGGTTATTTATGTGGGCCCTTTCTTGTTTCCCTGATGAATGCTTGCAGAGCTATAAACTTCCCTCTTAACATGGCTTTTGCCGTGTCCCACAAGTTCTTATAGTTGGTGTCTTCATTTTCATTTGTTTCCAGAAATCTTTTGATTTCCTGTTTGATTTCTTCTATGACCCATTTGTTGTTCAGGAGTGAGCTGTTCAGTTTCCAGGTGTTTGGTTTGACTCCCCTGTTTCTGTGTACGGTTAACTTCCATTTTCAGTGCATCATGGTCTGAAAAAGATAGCTGACACAATTTCTATCTTTTTTATTTTATTGAGGTATGCTTTGTGGCTCAGCATGTGGTCTATCTTGGAGAATGTTCCATGTGCACTAGAGAAAAATGTGTATTCAGCTTTTTTGGCATGAAAAGCCCTGTATATATCCACTAGCTCTCTTTCTTCCATTTCTTCCTTCAGGGCCAATATTTCCTTGGTGAGTTTCAGTCTTGTTGATCTATCCATCGTTGATAGAGCAGTGTTGAAGTCTCCAACTATTATTGTGCTACTGTTAATGTCTTCTTTGAGGTCTCTTAGCAGTTGTTTTATGTATTTTGCTGGCCCCCTCGTTGGGTGCATATATGTTTATTAGTGTAATTTCTTCCTGGTGTACATACCCCTTAAGTAATAAGAAATGGCCTTCGTTGTCCCTTCTAACCTTTTTCAGCCTGAAGTCTATATTATCTGATACTAATATGGCCACACCAGCCTTTTGGAGGAGTTGTTTGCATGGAGAATGGTCTTCCAACCTTTGACTTTGAGTCTGTGTTTGTTCTGATTATTCAGATGTGTTTCTTGTAGACAGCAGAATGTTGGGTTCAATTTTTTTAATCCATTTTGTCACTCTGTGTCTCTTAATTGGTGCATTTAGACCATTGACATTGAGAGAGATTATTGTCATCGGATTTTGTGTCATCTTTCTGTTTGTGCTTGTTGTGCTTATGGGTTTGGTCAGTATTACAGCAGACCCTTCCAGTCCTTCTTTTTAAAGTTGGTTTTGAGTCCATGAAGTTCCTGAGTTGTTGCTTATCCATGAAGTTGTGTATCTTTCCTTCATATCTGAATGTGAGTCTGGCTGGGTAAAGAATTCTTGGTGAGGCCTGCAGTTCATTGAGCCTTTTCACAATATCCCACCATTGTTTTCGGGCTCGGAGTGTTTCATCAGAGAAGTCTGCTGTAAATCTTAGAGATGTTCCTTTGTATGTGAATTTCCTTCTTTGATCTTGCTGCTTTCAGTATTCTATCTCTATCTATAGTTTTTTGTCATTTTAATTAAGATGTGTCTTGGAGTATTCTTGTTGGGGTTTCTTTTTAGCAGGTATCCTATGGGCCTCCTGGATCTTGAGGCAAGCTTTCTTTTTAGTTTCGGGAACTTCTCAGCAATGATGGCTTTGACAGTTTCTTCTTCATCAGGGTTTTCTTCTTGCCCTTCTGGGACCCCAATGATCCGTATGTTGTTTCTTCTGGCTTCATCCCGATTATCTCTTGTTGACTGTTCGGTAATTGTGAGTCTTTTTTCTATCTTCTGGTGTTGTGTAGAGAATCTTTTGGAACTTCGTCTTCGAGATCACTAATTCTTTCTTCAGTAGCTATTATTCTGCTATGATGGCTTTCCACTGTGTTTTTCATTTCATTTACCTCATTTTTAATATCTGTCATTTCCATTTGCATTTTCCTCATCTCTTCTATCATGTCCTCTTGTATTTTATTGAGTTTTGCATTCCATTGCTTCTTTGAATTCCTTATGAATCCTTAACATTTCTTTCCAAAATTCCTTATCAGAGAGGTTATACAACTCATTGGTATTGCTTGGCTCATTTGGACTAGTGACTGCACTCACAGAGCTTGATGGAATTTTGCGTTGCTTTACCATTATGACTATTGTAGGTTGCAAATGTGGGGTCTTGGGTGACTAGATAGTACAGTTAGTAGGTATCTGATCTGTTTGCAGAGTTTGGGTGGGTAGCAAGGACATAGGAACCAAGGTTCACTGGTATCTCATGCAAGAATGGTAGTAAGAGGATCCTGCGGATGCGCTATAGTCCACGCGGTTTTGAGTTTTGGGATGTT
>JAJIBD010008874.1:0-38478 GCA_021461705.1 Cryptotis parvus
CAGATTCCATTTCCTTGGTTCTCTTTGAATCCTTCTCACGGTAGCAGATGTCTGGTTCCACAGAGCCTGCAACAGCTGCAGTGATGAGTCCAGCACTTGAGCCTTCGGACGATATAGGCTCAGTCTCAAGAGGCAGCTGTTCCTAAAGCCTGACATCTCCTCTGTTCTCCAGGACCAAATAACAAAGAGAGGCAGTGACCAGCCGGCCACATATCAGCTTTTCATATGGAGGATATCCCTGGTGTATGGTCTTTTAATTTTGCTACTATAAAACAAAGGCTTATTGGGCAATTAGAAAAAATGCATATAATTCTTAAGCCAGGGGCTGGTCAAGCCCCTGGCCAAGTCCAACATAGCTCCTAGGGTTTGTTCACTCGTGTGGGGGGCCACGCTGGCTGGACTTGGAGCAGGGATTTGGGCTCCTCCCATTCCTCCACCTCCATGTTGGAGGGTGTAGCTGTGAGCTCCCAGCCCCCCCCACCCAGCAACCGGAAGAGAGACACTCCAGACCCATAGCTGTGCTGGCACATGGCAGCAGAGCGGCCGCCTAACATTGTTAGACAATAATGGAAGTTAGGACCAGGTCCTTCCCAGGATCTTTCACATTTATACATTGTAATGATCATTCTCCTGCACAGTAGAGCCTGGCAAGCTACCTGTGTCATATTTGATATGCCAAAAACCAGTAACAATTATAGACCTCATTCCCATGACCTGAAGGGTTGGTTTGAGACGCTTCTTGTTCCCGGAGCGAGCAGATGCCCTTGAGCTACACTAGCATGTGACAGGATTTTGGAGATGTTACTGGTGCCCTCTTGAGCAAATCCATGCACAACGGGAAGACAAGTGATATAAGTGATACAAGTTATTGATGGTTTTACCTCCGGAAGCATGGAAAGCCCCCTCAAACTCCATTTTCCAGTTCTCCAATGATACAGCCTCGTGAGATGTTGTGAAACTCCAAAGTTATAATAAATAGGAAAATCTTTTACAAACTCTAAGGCAACAATCCCACATTACTTATCACAGTTCTGGCTCCCGAGTTTAACAAGTGAAGCAAATTATGGAGCAAGAAGAATGAGAGCAACTTCCAAACTGGCTATCAGTAGGAATGATCAGCCACGTAAAGAACTGACAGTTTCTGGAGAAGATACTTGGCTCAGGTTTACAGGGATTGATAGAATCCGAGATGGTTAAGGAAGAGGAAGGGACGCTTGAGAGAAGACACAGTTCAGGCTAAGGTAAGAGAAGAGAAAATACTGTACCAGAACAGCATAGAGCTATCTTGGGTCGGAGCAGAGTGGTTCAGAGGAACCAGAGTGGATCAGAGGGATAGTTGGAAGGGGCAGAATGAGCCACACCAGGTTGAGTTCAGAAAACTGATAAACACATTTAGATAACAGGTGCTGTGGGTTGATCAACTCAGAACCTCCTGGAAAGGGCACTGGGAATCCCAACTGAAACAAAACTTTCCTCTTTCCCCAGGCAATTCCTGCTGATACGGAAATGTGGGAATATTGTATAATTGATTAATTTGGTTGCTTCCACTAGTAAAGACAATCTGCTTCATTTCTGCTGAAGATAGAGAATGAGGGGCCGGAGCGATAGCCCAGCGGGTAGGGCGTTTGCCTTGCACGCAGCCGGCCTGTGTCAGCCCGGGTTTGATCCCCGCATCCCATATGGTCCTCCGAGCACCGCCAGGAGTAATTCCTGAGTGCAGAGCCAGGAGTAACCCCTGAGCATCGCGGGTGTGACCCAAAAAGCAGAAAAAAAAAAGATAGAGAATGAATACTCAGTCTGCAAAGAGCTGAAAATAGTCATTCAAATGCCTTGGTCCTTACACTGCTGGACTAGTGTTAATACTCATAATTCAGACATTTCTTTTTTTTTTCTTTCTTTTTTCTTTTCTTTTCTTTTCTTTTCTTTTCTTTTTTTTTTTTTTTTTGCTATTTTGGGTCACCCCGGCAATGCTCAGGGGTTCTGCTGGTTCTGCACTCATTTCTTAAGAAAAAAGATTTTTTAAAAAGCTGCCATAATTCCTATCACTTAGAAACTACCACTCAGAACTCTAAAAGTTTTCTGTAAAATTCTGAATTGCCTAAGAGTATTGATTTCACACATCTTGCTTAAGACTCATTTTATATTTTATATACTGCAAATCCTTAAGAATATGACTTCGTTAACTATACAATATGCTAAACCTAGTATATTGCTTTTTTGGGTCACACCCGGCAATGCTCAGGAGTTTCTCCTGGCTCTGCACTCAGAAATTACTTCTGACAGTGCTCGGGGACCATATGGGATGCCGGGGATCAAACCCAGGCAGGCATGAGCCAGCCGCTGCAAGGCAAACGCCCCTACCCGCTGGACTATTGCTCCAGCCCCTACCTAGTATATATTTTTATCAGCTACATAGCATACATGGAGATGGCAAACACACATAATCAAGCCGTGTTAGAAACTGAGGTGTTTCAATCCTTTACTATCATAATACTATGATGAGATTCATGCTTGTAAATATTTCACAGCATCTTTGTAAAGTTCTATACAAGAATCATGTGTCACAGATACTTTTTCATATCTAAAAAGGCATTCTAGACACTAAGCCTGCTTTCGCAATCTCACTGGTTGACGCACCCACAGGCACTGTGTGGGAGGGATCATTTCCTCACCCTCTTGCCAACGTTGCCCATTTGGGAGGTGGAAAAAACAACAGCCTTGCCTCGTTGCTTCCATTTACATGTCTTTGATTATGAGTGAGGTGACTGGTTTTTTTTCTACTGCGTTTATTAGCCACTTCTATTCCCTTTGTGAGCTGTTTATTTACACCCTGGCTCATTTCCCCCAAGACGATTTTATGTTTTTCTTACCTGTATGAGTTCTTCATATCAATAACCTTTTGACTCTCATCATCATGAGAAATAGTTGCCAAAATTTGGGCCTTGTCTCCACCTCCTAGGTGTTGATTAGTTAAAAAAAAAAGAAAAAAATTTGAATTTTAAATAGTCAAAATTAGAGACCTGTATTTCTGAAATAAGTCAGCACATTATGCAAATATCTCACTAAAAGCCTTTGTAGTTCTCCTTTTTTTCAGTCTTCATTTTCATACCCAGAATTTTAGCATCTTAACTACTAGCCTCAGGAGGATTCAAGAAGTAACATGGCACTTTACTCTTTTTTGGGTTGATTGAGAGATAGATAGATTAGATAGATAGATAGATGATAGATAGATAGATAGATAGATAGATAGATAGATAGATAGATAGATAGATAGATAGATAGATAGATAGATAGATAGATAGATAGATAGATAGATAGATAGATAGATAGATAGATAGATAGATAGATAGATAGATGAGACAGAAAGAGAGAGAGAGAGACAGACAGCGAGAAATCCTTAGAGAACAGCCTCGGAGCAAATTGCTTTCAACTTTTTGACATGGGTCTTAAAATGCCACCTCGAATACCAGTGGTAATAAAGAATCCAACTTAAAAAGAAGGAGTAGGTGTAAATGTAACACGTGAGATTTGGGGGAGAATCTTGCCAGCCAGTTGCTGAAGAATCAATCGTTGAACTCTCAGAACCACTACCTTGTCCTAGTCTCGGGGAAGGATGAGTGGGCTTGGAGGGCTCTTTTGGGGCTAAATGTTGACATAGACTTTTGAACCAAGACGAACTGCTCATATTTTCCCTGCAGTAAGAACACTGAACATATCCGGCCTGTTGCTCTCAGGAGAGAATTAGCTTCGGAGTTCCGCAATTTATTGCTTTCTTCCTCCCTCTGATGTGTCTCCGCCCACGACTCCATTCCCCTCTCTCTAGCCCCTCTGACCCTGTCTCTCTCCTCACTGCCCATTTTCTACAGATGTTGTGGCTAGATTTTGTTTTGCACCAAATCAATGTCTTTAGCCTTCTTTATGGAGGAGAATCCTGATCTGAAACCATAAGTGCCAGGACCCCACAGGGGCAGGGCTACGTGGGAATGGATAACTCTAAGAGAAAGCCACACTGCCAACAATTGCTCTTTATCTACATTTGTCTGGCAAAGAAATCCCCACAGCTGGTCTCTGGAGATAGGATCTTGAGTTGCTGTGGTCCAAGTACTTGTAGAGAAATGAGCTCCTACACATTGGGGAGAAAGGTTGTTATTTCATCCTAGGCTGTTGCTAGGTAAAAGCCATGAGATAAACATAACATCTGGCTGGGAAAACTTCAGGAATGACTGAGAAGTCCACAACTCATTTTGCTTTCTGTTTTGAAGGGTTTCTGTGCTCATCACATTCGTTTTCTGTCTCTTGTCTCTCCTCCGAAGGAAATCAGATAATTTCATTTCTTTCTTTATGCTATTTGTACTGGTTAAATTCTCAGCCTGTGAAAATAATCTATTCTCACATTGTGAGATGATTTCCAGTGTAGTTTGAAGAGAATTAAAACCCAAACTGAAGTCATTGCCTCTGCAGAGCCTCCTCCTGCAGTCAGAAAAGGCAGCACTCTAGTTTCCCTGCTTTGCACAGTGATGACACTGACCTACACAGAACCACACACAGATTCATTCAGACTTTTAGAAGCTTAACAACACAGAAGCTCAATTTACTCAACCAAGTAGGGAATTGGTACTTTAATTTCTCTTTACCAGCTCAAGGACACGAAAAGATACCACATTACACGTAAGTATTTTAGAACACACACAGACACACACACAGAAACAGACACACAGACACAGACACACACAGACACAGACACACAGACACACACACACACACACACAGAGAGACACACTTCCTTTACCATACAGGAACTATCTGATTGTTGCTGTCTTAGTTGGGTGCCAAGGTTGTGTAACAGGGTGAAAGGTCTGGATTTAGTCCTAACTATGGTCAGACATTGAGAACTATGTTCTTCCTTGTCCACCACAAGGCTGATGGGGCCCCGGGTGTTCCATGTGGCTGCAAATGCAAAGATGGGATATTGCATAGAGCCCAAGGCAGACAGGAAGACAGTAACTGCAAACATTGCAGACCCAGCATCTGATAACAGACAGGAGACTGAGAAGGACTCACTTGCTGCAGCTGGTACTAGGGGTGTCAACCTCAAAAGTGTTAAAAAGAAGCTGTGGCCTTGAAAATAGAAGCGGTTTCCTTTGATCTCGGGAGGGGGAGGACCTGCTACTTCTGAGCTGTGAAAAGAGTATGAAGCCAACCTCACTGGCAGAGAGTCAGTTCTACATGAAATCACACATGCAAGGTTTTCATCTTTCAAAATATACTCACATATCATCCTGAACATAATCTCTGATTCATAGATATTATGGTGTGGACTCATGGTAAGGAAAGTACTAGAAAGTGGTAAGATAATACAGATCTCTTCAGTTCTGGAACCCTAAACCCAAAGATTTAAAACAAGATCAACCTGACAACATGCAACAAGGAAACTTTCCAAAATATGCCACTTGTCCAGTCTTTCATGATTTCGCATCATTCCCTGGAAGCAAGAGCAAGAGCTCAACAAACTGAGCGCAAGTTTTGCACACAGAAGGCCCATAATCAAGTTTTGCACAGTTTGGTGCCTTTAGCGATTCCTTCCCCACACCCTGTGCCTGTAGCTCAGCATAGAATAGGGAGTAACCTCTGGTTCCCATGGGTGTGTCCTTAAAACAAACAAACAAACAAATAAAAATAAACACATAAAAAGAAATAAAAGACTCCCTTGTTCCTGGGACCTGAGGTCAGACTAACTGCTCTAGGTCTTCTCCACCAACAATCTCATGGCTTTGGGGGACCTTTACAACTTCTCAAAGACTTAGTTTTTTCTTATATAAAATGGAAACAAAAGTCATATTTTCTTTTGCATGATTTTTGTAAGATTTACCTGGAATAAACCATACAAGGTATTTAATACTAAATAAGTTTATTTATTATCATTAGTACAATTATGGACAAGAAACTCATGTCCCCCCCCTATCTCTGTAGGGGACATGCATGTACCTGTACACACACACACACACACACACACACACACATACACACACACCAACTTTTCCTTTAGATTAAAGAATTAGGCCTGTCTACTAACTGCAGCGGAGAGAAGTGACAAAGACTTGACAGGCTTTTGCTTTAGCCCTGTTAGGTAGAAATATGAGCCATCAGGACCCAAATGGAGCCACCGTTAAACCAGATTTAATAATTACTTTAGTTTCTCCCCTTAAAGAAATCTTAAACCAACTTGGAATTCCCTGGTCATCACTCCAGAGCTCACTGATCAGTTAGACCCTTGCAGTCTCTCACTGCCCTTGACACGCAATGAGCACCACAAGCAGGGGATGTGTGCAACCTCCAGTCCACAATATCAACAGCAATGAAAGGATAAAGGAGGGGATTTGAAAACTGTCAAGGACAGTAAGAGAGAACTTTCTGTATGCTGGACCAATATCAGGTGCTCTGTGCTCACTGGCTAGGATTTAACATTAGGTTTCAGGAATTTACTGAGTTGCAATTCAAGATCCAGTCCCGCCTTCAGGAGCACTACAGGCAGTGTGCCTGATCCCTGTCCCAGGGCTACCTGTCATTAGATCTAGGGTCTGGGACATTTTATTTAAGCCTCTGTGCTTCCATGTTCTATGTGTAACACAGGACTGGTGATGGTTATATCTGCCTTATAGGATTGTTGCAAAAAAGTAATGTGAGTTCATGAATGCCGAGCATCTGTAATCATCTCTATGCAGCCTTGCCTGTAGTCACCTTCTACTCCAACACGTTCCCCACCTGGAGTCTGAATGATAGCTTCTTGCTCTGCTGACCAAATCCTGCCTCTACTAAAGCATCATGATGACTGAAAGCTCCTTGAAGTCAAGATAAAGTCCAGGTGCCTTATCAATATGGGTCAGGCTGTCCTTCAGCTCCAGTCTGCACTTGACTTCCAGGCAGATGCATTGACTAATACTTTCTTACACAACCTAAGATTAAAGAGCCAATGGGAGTGATCCATAAGAAGTCAGATTTTAGTTGGAGAGATAACACAGTGAGAAGACGCTTTCCTTGCACACGGTCAACATGGCTTTGATCCCCAGCATCCCATGCCGTCTCCTGAGCACCATCAGGAGTAATTCCAGACTGTAACCCCTGAGTATTGTTAGGTGTGTTCCAAATTCAAAAAGAAAAAAAAAGAAAGCAGCCAGATTTTAGAGACCATGTCTTTTTTTTTCTGCTTTTTGGGTCATACCTGGCAATGCTCAGGGGTTACTCCTGGCTCTGCACTCAAGAATTACTCCTGGCGGTGCTCGGGGACCAGACAGAGTGCCAGAAATGGAACCCAGTTCGGCCGTGGGCAAGACCTACCCACAGTGATATGGCTCCAGTCCCAAGGCCATGACTTTCTGAAGGTTCCCTGCTCTCATCTCACCCTCATTAGTACGTATTTCTAAGATTGAACCCACTTTGCATCTTCCTCCAGTGAGTTCTACACTTGGCACTGACTTACTAACCATTCACTAATGTTTGAGAGCTCCTGAAACATGAAAGAGTAAAGACTGCAAAGGAAGAAATCCCAAGAGCTGAGCCAGGCAAATTTCACCGTGGTGTGGATATTGCAGGGGAGTGCACTGCACATATAGACTTCTCTGAGACGCAATTTAGTCAAGGGAAAGGCCCTTGGGTCTTGACGCCCCATATGCAGTGTAGCGGACAGGCTGCACTGATTCTATTCTTCTTATGAGTTTCATCCCTTTGCAAATCCAGCTTCTCTCATTGTCAGAGTGAGCCCTAGATGCTCTATTTTATAGAGGTTCTGGGAAAATTAAGTTGGACTGATGGATCAGAGAGGGATGAAGTTCGTTGTTAGCATAGGCAGGAATTCAGTAGAATAATTTTCATTTCATTCAACTCCAGGATCTGATGTTTTAGTAGAGGCAGTTGAATCTGGTCATTCAACTAATTCAGTTGAGTGACCAGATTCTTATCTCTTGAGGGATTTTCTGGAGTGTCACAAGAGGCTGAAATTCAGTCATGGGCAAATGGGTCACAGAAACTGCCTCAGGTGGTGCTTGAGATAGAGCACCATTTCTCACAAGGCAGGCTAGAAAGGAACCAACTAGCTGATGCATTTGGCATTAAGTAGCGGCAATATTGCAGGTCTGTAGCAGATGATTTCGTAGGTGAAAAGAGCGATTTCTGTGAATCTTGGAAATATCATAACATATGGCTACAGCCCTTTACATTTTCCCAACGCCAAATCTTACTTTAAAAATCATTTTAGCTTCCTAGTAATTTTGTGTGTAGGAAACTCCATAAGGAACTTGAGGTTCAGAATGGCTGCATGAGTCACTTAATGGTCCTTGTAAAGAAATTTCAGAACCAGACGTAGGATCCCAAACTTCTGGGCAAAGTCTAAAATTCTCTTTGACTGTGGTTACCAAGGAGGGGTTGGTGGATAGAGGGGACTATGACAGAGAGAAACATTTATTGTATCATTTTCATAGCTTAGAATTGGGGACCGGAGCGATAGCACAGCGGGTAGGGCATTTGCCTTGCATGCAGCCAACTGGGTTTCAATCCCGGCATCCCATATGGTTCCCCAAGCACTACCAGGAGTAATTCCTGAGTGCAGAGCCAAGAGTAACCCCTGAGCATTGCTGAGTGTGACCCAAAAACTTAAAGAAAAAGAATTGCTACTACTGGTGAGAGTAAATGCAAATCAACATTTAGTCAGTTTGATCTTTGTTTCTAAGTTATATGCAGACAATAGACTTCTTTGTTATTTGTATCCACACTACTGGCCTGGCTAATCCTTGATAGCAGAAACCAGACATAGCAGGGAAGTAGCTCAACAAGCTGGAAAACGTTCCTCATATACAGACCCTGGGTTCAGTCTGCTGCACTGCAGGTCCCCCAATCACTGCTGAGAGCACCACCCCTAGCACTGAGGGGAGAAGCCCCGGGGAAACTTTGGGCAAGGATCCCAAACCAAAAACACAAAAGAAACTCTATCAAAACAATTTTTTATGGGTCATACCCAACGTTGTTCAGGGTGTTACTCCTGCACTCAGGAACTACTTCTGGCAGTGCTCAGGGGAATCATATGGGATGCCAGGGATCGAACCTGGATCGACAGCATGCAAGGCAAATTCCCTACCTGCTGTGCTATTGCTCCGGCCCCTCAAAATTAGTTCTATGAACAGACATTTTCATTTGAAGTGGAACTGTGATTTTTTTTTAAGCAGTGGTGACTTGACTCCAAAGAATGTGTAAACGATATATTTGCAGTTACTGCTATTGGGGCTCCAACACCTTACTGCAACATTAGTTACAACAGTTGAAGCCTGCAACATGCAGAGACCCATATGTTCTCTATGACAATGAGTTTCCGCCACTGGCCCATGAACCGGTGTTGGTCCACCGGTCTAGAAAGAATGAAAACCACTGGTCTAATACCTTGGTTATAACTGCTGGTCCACGCCTGTGATCTGAAAAGTGATTGAAGAATGCTGTTTTATGAGATATGCTACTTACAAGCTGAAAGTTAAGATATTCATTAACATGTCTAAGGTTATAATCATGTGGGAACCAATGAAATGTTGGGTTCAGTTCTAATGACTGCACTTTGCCACTAAAACCACTTCCCTTCTGCCCTCCAATGCCTGAACAGCAAAAATACTAGAATTGTGAAAGAGACACATACCTGAAGACTCTTGGGTCACAATTTGGGGAGACTGCACAAATTTGCCAATCCACAGAGGGGATATAGGCTGGATTGCCCAAGCTCAGTGTTTTTCTAAGCAGCTTCTGCACTGGCTCATAGAGAACCACCGGTGGTTGGAGGTTCAGACATCAAAGCCATCTGCTGCCTTCTCTTTCTCCTTGATATTTTGAGAGCCCTGTGTCAATTTCCTGGTAGTGGCTCTGCCTAAAGAAAGCTCTCTGGGCCTTCACTGCAGTTTATAATCATCTCTGGTCAGTGTGAACTGCTTCTTTGTCCATGTCTCTTTCATGACTGCCAGTGAGGATATAACCTGCATTTCCTAAAATACTCGATATAAGATTAGACACACGAACACTCGTTATCTCTATGGCAAATCCTGGTTTCCTCTCAGTGGGTGAAGAGACATTGAAGAGATTACTGTGAAGGCCTGGGATTTGAGAAAATCTGTACCTATATTGTACTTAATGAAAAATGAGACTAGGAGGGGCCGGAGCGATAGCCCAGCGGGTAGAGCGTTTGGCTTGCAAGCGGCCGGCCCATGCCGGCCCGGGTTCGATCCCCGGCATCCCATATGGTCCCCCGAGCACCGCCAGGAGTAATTCCTGAGTGCAGAGCCAGGAGAAACCCCTGAGCATTGCCGGGTGTGACCCAAAAAGCAAAAAAAAAAAAAAAAAAAAAGAAAAAGAAAATGAGACTAGGAGGGGCCGGAGTGATAGTCCAGCGGGTAGGGTGTTTGCCTTGCACGAGGCCGCCCATGCTTGATCCTCGGCATCCCATATGGTCCCCTGAGCACCGCCAGGAGTTAATTCCTGAGTGCAGAGCCAGGAGTAACTGCTGAGCATTGCTGGTGTGACCTGAAAAGCAAAAACCAAACCAAACCAAAACAAAACAAAAAAAAAAAAAACACAGTTACTATATATACACACATATACAAAGAAAATAGAGAGAGAGGGAGAAAAAGAGAGAGAGAGATAAAATGGAATTGAAATTCACATTGAAACATGTGTTCTGGTAACTCAGTAGTGTGAGAATGGTGGTCTGACAAATAGGAAAACTATCACCAAATCAGAATTAGTTTCAAAGGAACAAAAATTACATAGCCTGGGGCTGGAGTAGTACAGTACAGCCGGCCGGGCACTTGCCGTGCACATAGCCAATCTGAGTTCAATACCTGGCACCCCAAGGGTAATCCCTGAGAACAGAGCCAGGAGTAAACCATGTAAGTCCTGAGCACTGCTAAGGGTGACCAAAAAAAAAATAAATAAATAAAATGGGAATCAAACATCTCAGACTTTTCAATTTGCTCTGTCTCAGGCTTTTTGGTGTGATACTGAATAAGTCATTATCATCTTTAGAACATAGATGAAATGGTTGTCCCTGTCTTTGCATGCTGGTATAGTGAAACTTTTAATTTTTATTTAATTCTTTTTTTTTTTTTTTTTGCTTTTTGGGTTGCACCCGCAATGCTCAGAGGTTACTCCTTCCTTCCTTCCTTCCTTCCTTCCTTCCTTCCTTCCTTCCTTCCTTCCTTCCTTCCTTCCTTCCTTCCTTCCTTCCTTCCTTCCTTCCTTCTCCTTCCTTCCTTCCTTCCTTCCTTCCTTCCTTCCTTCCCTTCCTTCCTTCCTTCCTTCCTTCCTTCCTTCCTTCCTTCCTTCCTTCCTTCCTTCCTTCTTTCCTTCCTTCCTTCCTTCCTTCCTTCCTTCCTTCCTTCCTTCCTTCCTTCCTTCTTCTTCCTTCCTTCCTTCCTTCCTTCTTCCTTCCTTCCTTCCTTCCTTCCTTCCTTCCTCTTCCTTCCTTCCTTCCCTTCCTTCCTTCCTTCCTTCCTTCCTTCCTTCCTTCCTTCTTCCTTCCTTCCTTCCTTCCTTCCTTCCTTCCTTCCTTCCTTCCTTCCTTCCTTCCTTCCTTCCTTCCTTCCTTCCTTCCTTCCTTCCTTCCTTCCTTCCTCTCTTTCTTTCCTGCCTTCCTGCCTTCCTGCTTTCCTGACTTCCTCCTTTTCTCCCTCCCTCCCTCCCTCCCTCCCTCCCTCCCTCCCTCCCTCCTTCCTTCCTTCATTCCTGAAGAGGAGTATAATCCTACGATGAGTTGCACTCTGTTTCATCTTTTCCCTACACAGTAATGGGCTTTAATGGGTTGCAGATAGCAATGTCCACTTTTCTGCTGTCTTGTTCTCTGTGGAGATAACACCTTATGCTACTGTGTACCCATTCATAGGCCTTAAGATGATAATAGGGTTACAGAATTCTGCACTTCGCTTTCCTCAGAATGAAAATAGAAAGCTTCATGAAAACAGAAGTCATACAAATCTAGTTCTGGCTTGTATTTATTTATATTTCCTGAGGCCATTTGGTCACATCCAGTGATGCACAGGGCTTAATCCTAGTTTTGTGCTCTGATGTTGCTCACGGGACACATGTGTGTGCCAGGGATTGAAAAGGGTTGGTAGTCTATAAGGCAAACACCTTAATCCCTGCACTATCTCTCTGCATCCTCTCTAACTTGTTTTATTGAGAGAGAGAGACAGAGACAGAGAGAGAGACACAGAGAGAGAGAGAGAGAGAGAGTGACAGAGAGAATATCTTCATCAACAGGCATAGAGACCAGGCAGTTCCTGCACTTGAATAACAGGTTTTTGTGACTGGAAATATGAAGAGCCATCAGGGCTAGCAGATTCAGGAATCCTGGAAATCACTCTGAAAGCAACAATGGTTTTCAAATTATGTGCATTAAAAAATCAAATTATGTGCATTACTTGAGGAGACTATACCTAAGCTCTGACAGATATTGTCTCATTTAGGAATGAAATTTGTGAAATTGGTGAGCAAGTTTAACAAGCAGTTATAAAAAGGGTTATGCTTACCACTGGGTAAGTTTTCTGCTTTCCTATTTGCCAGGGAGGGAATTGGATGGGGAGACTTTGGGACAATAGTGAGGGTGTAGTGGGAAATGTTTTATGCATGAAATCCTACTACTAACAATACTGTAAATCACAGTGCCTAAACCAGAATACATTTTCAAAAGAAGCAGCTGTAGAAGGTAGAAACAGTGATCTGAGAGCAGAGGGACGGTTAGATGCCAGAGGTGCGACTGAGTCTTTCTTTTGTCATATATTTTATTTAGATACTGTGATTAATGAGGCTGTTAGAAAGAGTTTAAGGGATGGAGCAACAGTGCTTTGGGTAGGGCACTTACTTTTCATGCAGCCAACCAGGATTCAATCCCTGGTATCCCATTTGATAGCCCCAAGCACCACCAGAAGTAATTCCTGAGCACAGAGCCTGGAGTAATCCCTGAGCATTGATAGGTGTGGCCCAACTACCCCTCCAAAAAAAAAAACACTTGAGTTTTGGGCATATGTTGATACTCAGGTGTTGATACTTTCTGTTCAGACCCCATCACTCATATGAGTGTCTCTCTACCAATGACCCAGATTTCCCTCCTTCCCCTGCCTCTGTATCAAACTCATTTAAAAATTTAATTTCTTATAGTCTGGGACACACCTTTACAATAGTGTTGTCTCTTACAGTTTGGGTGGACATTGTTGCTCCTCCACACCTCAGGTCGCCTAAGCGCCCTGATCAATGCCCCCAAGTGCCCCCTGTCACCACCACGCTGCCATCATTCCCCAATTTCTTTTTTAAATTTTTTTTATTTTTACAATTACAAAGATATACAATTAAAAAGGTCAATTTGGGTTTTGGTCATACAGTGTTCCAGCACCAATCCCGCCACCAGTGCCCATCTCCCACCACCAACATCCCCGGTTCCCTCCCCCTCCCCCAGCCCTCCTCCATGGCAGGTTCTTTATTTCTTTCCCTTTCTCTCTCTTTCTCTTTTCCTTCCCTTCCAGACTATGGATTACAGAACATACATTAAAGGGTTGTCATGTGTATCTTTTTGCCTCTATTTAATGCTCAGTTTTAGGTTGGCATTAGTACCCTCGACAATTGTTAGCACACTCTTCCATTTTCTGTCTTACCTAGCCTCTGACTCCCACACGTTTGTGATAATTTCCACCTTTGACAAGACCTCCTGATATATGTTTCACTTGACCTTGGATATTGGTATCATAATATCCCCATTTCTTGACATTCTCATTTCTTAATGCAGGGACCAGGGTCTGCCCGTGTTAATACTTTCCTTGTCATGCCACTCTCTATAACACAGATAAATTTAGTTATTTTTCAAGGATTTCATACTTTTAGGCACTGTGATTTATAATATTATTAATGATAGTTGATACCCGCCTAAACTGAGTTTCTTTTTTAAAAAATATTTGCACTCTTTTATCTATCTATCTATCTATCTATCTATCTATCTATCTATCTATCTATCTATCTATCTATCTATCTATCTATCTATCTATCTAAAGTTTTGGGTCACAACCAGCAATGCTCAGGAGTTACTCCTGGCTCTGGAAACTCAGGAATTACTCCTGGCAGTGCTCAGGGGACCATATGGGATGCCGGGGATGGAATGCAGGTCAGCTGCATGCAAGGCAAATGCCCTACCCGCTGGACTATGGCTCTGGCCCCCAAACTGAGTTTCTTAACTATGTAGTGCTCAGCTATTTCACCTGTAAAATGGGCTTTACAGGTGAAAACTGCCTGGTCTCTATGTCTTTATGTCTGTTGATGATGACATTCTCTGTCTGTCTCTGTTTCCTCTCTCTCTCTGTCTCTCTCTCTCTCATAAAATAACATAGAAGAAGATAAAGATTTCTTTTTATTCCCTGAATAGTTTTTTTTTAACAGATCCTAAACTTCTTGATAAGAACTGTGGAAAGGAAAAAAAGGAAGAAAGAGAAATCACTCATTAACTTTCTTATGTTTCATTCATAGTATGAAAACAAGACTAAAGGGTTTTTTCAGAAAGTAGCAAAATCCAGAGCACTCTTCCACAGTTAGAAGCTTGGCTTTTTCTTTGCTAACTACTTAAAAATATCGTGACTGCTTTGATGAGACCACTGACATTTCTTCTCAATAAAGGCCAGGGGACCTAAAGAGGCACGTTAAAGGAATCTAAAATGACCCTGAAACAGATCACACTGTGATTCCGGTGTTAATAATAGTTGGTGGGATTGTTGCAATTTACATTCAGGGAACAAATGGGGACTCTAGGACCCCTTTTCCAAAACACAGTGTCCCGCTCTCAAGACCATGTAGGAAGTGAAGCAAACTAGCAGGACCATCCAACTTAGCACATTCAGCGGCATTTGGAGCTATGGTGGGGAAAACAGGCTCCAAGAGTTAATTTCACACTTCCTCTATACATTTCAAAAAAAACAAAAAACAAGGTGTGAGCCTGCAGCTGGACTTTTAAAAGACCTTTAAACCCCTAAACGCCAGGTATTCCACAAACTGAGACTTGAAGAAGCTTTTGCTTTCCTAGTATCTGCTGGCTGTGGGGAACTAAACTAAACTTCTCCATTAAAGCAAGGGCTTTGGGCGGGAAGGATATTTCCTGCTCATTAAAGGGCTGGTTTACGGGAGCTGCTAGCCTTGTCATTCTGAGAGGCGAGGTGCTGCATGAGGGGGAGCACAGTGCATGTCCGCCCTCTACAAAACCCAGTGGACACAAAAGAGGAAGGAAAGGACAGTGGTGCGTCCATGAGGCTTTGCCCCTCGTCCCAAACCCCAGCGAAAGAGCTAAGCTTGCGCGCATTTGACAGGCGGGGGACCCCATGCGTGGTGCCTGCGTGGTCCCCACTGCTCCTCTCTACACATCATCTGCTTTGAAATATCCAGGAGCTCTTGGAGGAGGGTGTTGGGGCCCCTCTGGGGGTCCTCACTCCTCTCTATCAAGCCCCAGCCACCGCCTCCTGGCTGCCGAGAGCCCCAGGTTTGTTTTCTTTGGCTCCCTCATTAATGAGTTCCACAGCACAATGCTAAGTCTAGTTATGCAGCCTTAATTGGTTTAGTTACAACAAGATAATTCCTTTTTTCTTCTCTTGGAGGCCTTTCTGTTTAAAGACATTTTAGCTGGAGGATGCTAATTATCAATGAGGAGAAAGTGACACCTGAAGAGTTCATTTTCCACCTTGGTCCTGGCTTTCTCCTTTGAACTCCCTCTCCCGACCGCTTCCCACTTCATCACTTCTCCCGCACCCTCATAAAAGAGAGCCCCAGCTCAGAGGCACAACTTGCTTTCTCACTTGCCAGGGGGACTCGGGGAATCTCACTTGCCAGGGGCACTGGGAGCCTCTGCAACCGGCTCCGCAGGCATGGACGGCCTGGCGGAGACTTTGCTCAGCCTGGAGGCCGGCAGCGCTGCCGACAGCCAGGGCCTGCTGTCCTCCTGGGACTGGAAGGTCGGGCCTGGCCCCTTTGAGCTGGGCCAGGCCTCCCCAGCTCAGAGCCTCTCTCCGGCTCCCTCACTGGAGTCTTATTCTTCTTCCCCTTGTCCCCTGGTGACTGGCCCCTCCTGTGGGCTCAGAGGTGCTGACGACAGGAGCAGAGATGGCTGCAGCAGCCGCGGGCCCGGTGGCCTGGTGGAGGTGGATTACAGTCTCTTGGCTTTCCAGCCTGCCTATCTGCAAAGCACTGGCGGCGCCAGGGCCTCAAAGGGCCCCAAAGTCAGGATGTCTGTCCAGCGGAGACAGAAGGCCAGCGAGAGGGAGAAGCTCCGGATGAGGACCTTGGCCGACGCCCTGCACACCCTCCGGAATTACCTGCCCCCTGTCTACAGCCAGAGGGGCCAGCCGCTCACCAAGATCCAGACACTGAAGTACACCATCAAGTACATTGGGGAACTCACAGACCTCCTCAACAGCGGGAGAGAACCGCGGGCCCAGAGCGCCTGAGCAGCAGAATTGTACCCCCACCTCGCCCAGCTCAGCCCCCTGGGAAGGGCCTGCGGAGTTCCAAAGACCTGGACTAGTGCTCAGGACAGCGATGCACACCTCCTCGGACAGTAAGCATGGGCACCTGTCGGCAGTGGAGTACTAGGGGAGTTTTCAGCGGACTTCCACAGCGCTAGGCTGTGGGACACGTGGGGACTTTGCTTTCTACCATTTCCTAGGAGTGCCCTTTGTAAAGAGACGTGACTTTGCCCCTTCTCTGTCTGTATGAGGTGTTTTTTTTTTTAAGAGTTGATAAGTTTCGAAGCATTCTTTCCAAAGATATAAAACTGTTACAATTAATCTTCTCTGGATGTTTTTTGTCACTTGGAGACTTATTTTTTTTTTCTCTGTTACTAACTAAAACTGTCTTTTGTTCATTGTCACACCTTGATAGGAAGGTTCAGAAAGGATCCATTGCCACGCTGTAACTCGAATGTTTAGAAAGACTTGTGTCAAGTAAAAGCTAGAGGGCCTCTCTCTCTCTCTCTCTCTCTCTCTCTCTCTCTCTCTCTCTCTCTCTCTCTTTCTCTCTCCCTCTCTCTCTCTCTCTCTCTCCCTCTCTCTCCCTCTCCCCTCTCTCTCTCTCTCTCTCTCTCTCTCTCTCTCTCTGTTCCTTTGAAATCATGTTTCTGTTTGGACAGAGATCCCAAACCACTTAAATGCAGAAGGAAGGAGTGTCCTGGAAATTAAGCAGAGACTGAAAGGCGTTTTAAGGCAACTTAAGAGCAAAGAGGCTTAAAGGCAGCACTTTCCCTTTCCACACAAGAAATGGCCACTTAGGCTAGCAGGTCAGGGAGTGAGGAGAAGGGAAGGAGAAAGGAGAGGCCGACTGCTCCTCTTCACAGATGGGCCTGAAGCAGGACTGGGAGGAAGCGTGGCCCCAGGCCCAGCCTGGTGTAAATGTGATCTCATGACCTAGGACTCACTGAATTTTTCTCTTAGTAGTTCTCAAATGAAGTAATTGATTCAAGTATGGGAAACTCTCTTAATTTCTGGATAAATGAAAAGGGTGAGGATTCAAACTCAAGTCTGTCTCCGACCCTTCTAAAGGTATTTATTTATTAGCACACACCATCTTGTCTCCTACCCAGGTCCACAAACACTATACCTCATATTATCCCGGGCCCCCCTTCCTTTTGGAGGTGAGCGTCACCAACACCCTTAATTTGGCTAATTTGAATAGCATGTGGTGTTGAAAAGGGGGCTTTGAAATAAAGAAATTCCCAATTGCTTACTGGCTTTTTTAAGATTAAATTTTTTATCCTCTGATTTTTAGTTATCCACATATTTTTAGTAAATTGTCTATTCATGTTTCTTGTCAGTTATATTTCTACTGGTAGAAAAATATTGGTGACAGATTTCTTTTCCCTAGTGAGAAATCACTAAAGTCATAATTTGATATAGAACTTCATTTACCCCTTTTATTATACATATACAAATAAATATAGGCACCTGGATATAAAATACCTTTACTTTTGACATTTTCTTTTGCAGTTTTTACTTAGTCATGTATAGTAAATATCATTCCAAGTAAACACAGATGAATCTGTGATGGAAGTATATTATTTCTTTGATTTTAGAGGTGAATAGATTGATGCAAAGACTTTCCCAGAGTCACATGTGTGAAAAAATGTGCAGGAAATCAGTTTTAAACAACTTTCCATAGCAGAACGTGATATGTTTGAGGCTCCTTTTGAATAATATGTAGACTTCTAGTTTTCATAACTTAAACATGCTGTTGCAGGTAACCAAGATAGCTAACTTTGCCTACTTGCATTTTAATTAACATGAAAAAAAAAAACCCTCAGAAATGGGACTCCTGGTCGAGTGTGTATGGATATATTAAGTGTAAATACTTGAAGATTATTTGTACTTCCTCTATAAAACAAGCTTCCTCTCATTGCTTTTGGATTTTATGTATCTTCTAAACTTTAAACAGATCAAGTACTAATATGCCATTAGTATATTAATTTTTATTTCCTTCTGTATTATATAATATGGAGTATTTTTCCACTATGTGAATATTATTGTTTATTTCAGCTCTTTTTCCATAACTTACCAGTTTATGTTCTATGAGATTTTTCAGTTTAGGTATTTGTCCTTGCTAATAATTTGGGAGCATATTTTATTTTTGGGTCACACCCGCGACACTCAGGGTTACTCCTGGCTCTGCACTCAGGAATTAATACTGGCGGTGCTCAGGGGACCATACGGGTGCCGGGATTAAACCCTGGCCGATGCAGGCCGCCTACGCAAGCCAAATGCCCTACCCCTGGGCTATCTTGGGAGCATATTAAGTATACATTTTATATGTTGAAAACATTGCCTTGCAGGTTATCATTTTGTTATAATCTCTGTTTATGGTGTCTTATATTTTTTATTTTTTTATTTTATTTTATTATTATTATTTTTTTTTTTTGCTTTTTGGGTCACACCCGACGATGCTCAGGGGTTACTCCTGGCTCTGCACTCAGGAATCACTCCTGGCGGTGCTCGGGGACCATATGGGATGCCGGGGATCGAACCCCTGCCGGCATGGGCTGGCTGCGTGCAAGGCAAACGCCCTACCCAGCTGGGCTATCTCTCCGGCCCATATTTTTTATTTTGATTATGGTACTTTTGTGCTTTGAGGCTTGTTATTTTTATATGTTCAAGTCATTCCTTTTTAAAGTGATCTGTGTTTTCTACATTTAATTTTTTAGCCCCAAGGCTATCTGACATTTTCAAATATTTTTAATAAGTATTTATATCAGTATTTAAATATACCTGCAATTAATATTTTAATTTTGGGAGGCTCCCACGGGGATGCTCAGAAGGTCTAAGGACCCTACGAGCATTCTCAGTCAACCCGGCCAGGGCTCAGAGCAAAGCTGCTCAGCCCCTGTGCTTTCCGGAAAACCAGTTCTTTCTCCGTTCTGGTTCTGTCCATAAGAGGCGCTGTCCCTACTGAAGTCTCAGTGAAGTTGCTGCCCTCGTGGGGAGAGTAGCTCATTTACTGATTCCTTGAGGGAGCATTTAAAAGCAGTTGACCTGGGTAGAGCTCAATAGCAGGATTAAATGCTTTCTAACGCTTGGCTATGGAACCATGATCTACTGGGTTATGGTCTGGATTTTCATGTATTTTAGACCATATAATCCTTTTAACAACCCTAGGAGGTAGCACATTATCAGTCCCATTTGAAAAATGAGCTTAAACAGGTTTAGGATAACTAAGGAGTGCAAATGTCCAGAGATTAGCCAGTGCACATGGTTGAAAATTAGCTGATGAACTCACCTCAAACACCAAGCTCTGGCCTTTTCCATGGAATCAAGCTACCCTCCTTTGGGAGTGGGGTGAAGGCAAGAGGTATTACTTGGCTATGGAGGTGATGCCTGAGGCCCTGGAATACTCCCATAGGTGCCTGGGAGTCACATAGGCCCCAGTTAGAGGTGCTAAGGCAGCCATTAGTGACAGGGATTAAACCCAGGGCCATTCTCATGCTGGGAATATGATCTACCCTCGAGTCTCATGCCTGGCCCCTGCTTATTTCTGTCCCAACTCCTTCTGAAGGACACTGTGCCCGGGAATTAAGAAAACATTCATCCAGTGTTCACTCTGGAGGCTTCTCGAACTTTTCCCTAGTTCTTTAGCTCTGGGATGCTGATTTCTTTGGCCATCGGAAGCGTTTTAGGAGGGGTCATTTGTCTTGTCCTCTAAATTATTTCCCTTTGAACTTCTGTTACTGCCCCATGAATGTTTCCTCAGAAATTCCTTTCAGTTCCTACTGACGCGGAGACCGTCCTTGGCTGCAGAAGAAATCTGGCTTCTGTTCATTGGTGTTCTGTTAAGTGTTTCAATTCATACTGGGCTGAGTTTTCTTTGTTCTTATAGTTTCTATCCCATGAACTAATTGGAAGAAAGGCTAAGCTATCAGATATTCTCTATCAACCAACAAGTTGGTAGAATTATCCTTACTTTGAGGTGTTTTTTGTGTGTGTGTGTGTGTGTGTGTGTGTGTGTGTGTGTGTTTGTTTAAAGCAACAATAGCCAGAGAAGTCACAGACACAAATAAGTAATGGTGAATTTCTTTGGAGGTCCTTTTCCAGGGGCTTAGTCTGCTATGTGCTCATAGGGAAATGTCATTTGATTCCTGGACGTGCTTTGGCTGCAGGAAGAGTCTGGGCCTGGGCAGTGACCTCTTAGACTTAACCCACACTGTCCTGCCAGTAACTAGAGCTGGGAGCCTCATATCCTCTAGCATGAAACCCCAGGGGACCTCTCTGCTTTGCCAATAAAATACAGAAGAGAAAAAAGTGACATTTAGAACACCTAAAAGGATTTGATCTTGATATTGTGAGCCTAAAAGAAAACTTCTGAGAAGATTCTGGAAATAAGACAAGACCCATGTGTCGCTTGGGTTTAGACACACTTGGCTTGGGACTAGAGTGACAGCACAGTGGGTAAGGCTCTTGTCTTGCACGCAGCCAACCCAGGTTTGATCCCTGGAATCCCAAATGGTCCCCTGAGCCCACCAGGATTGATCCCTGAGCACAGAGTTAGGAGTAAGTCTTGAGCACAGACAGATGTGACCCAATAACCCCACCTCCACCCCCAAGAAAAAAAGAAAAACTTGGCTCTCCCCACAATAGTCTCCTAGTGAGGTCTTCACATGAACTCTGCTGACTTGTGATTCTTTTTTTTTCACTTAGGGACCTGAAGAGGACTGAGGAACCCAATGTGAAACAGGGGAAAGCACATTTAGGGGCTCTTCTAGGCTTCAGCAGTTGGTAATTTGTCACCTGAGCCATCAGGTTTAGTGCCAGGGCTCTCTATATCTTTTTTCCTCTAATCTCCACAGTGCAACAACACCCCAGTAGCTATTATTAGCCCATTCTGCATATATAGAAACAGCCTCAGAGAGACCAGAAATCTGGCCTGTGGTTATACTGGTGAGACACCAGGATTCCTTCCTGCCTGCTACAGCCTACATTAGACATTACAATGCTCTAAGTGAGAAGCAACAGCGAATAAAATAAATGGCAGGGAATGCTACACACTCAAGCCTTTCCACCAGACTAGACTTATATGAAGTCTGCATATCTGTATTGTCCAAGAAATTCACTGGGATTTATATAGAGCACAAGATATTTCAAATTGGGCTCCTGCCAAACTCTCCTTCCACATGATATGGAACATGATCTGTTGCTTTCTTCTCTAATAAAGTGCAGTTGGAGAAAAGCATGAGCGTTTTGTAACAACCTTGGTTCACTTGCACGCATGCCTCCAAAGGTACCAGAAACCACATTTCAGAAGTACCTGTTTTCAGGGGAATATGGTTTACATATCCTTTCCTGTAGTTCCTTGCAGACACAAAAATGGAAGAAAGTATAATAAGGATATCCAGAACAATTAAAAATATAGTGTATATATTCAGGGTGAGGCAATTCTCTAAATGTGCAAATATTTTAGTCCTATGAAGTAAGGTAATAAATGCAATTAACTTTTGAACACCTTTGAAGACTTTTGAGCAACTTTGGCTCAAACCTTCTATGCAATTGAAAGTTTATATATGATTGACAGATGCCCTCTTTGTTTAGGGAGATTCTGTATTGCCGGTTCAACCAACTACCATCCGTGGTGGATTAAACACATAAATGAAGAATTCACTGATTAGAAAAGCACTTCTCATGTAAGTGGATCAGCTTAGTTCAAATCTGTGTTGCTCAAGAGCAAATAATGCTGTTTTAATGACTCAATAAAGCAACTGATAAAGTAATCCCCAGTTCATGGATGAAAATACTGAGACAGAGAGGAGGAAATGCATCAACCACACCAGTAACAGAGCCAAAATTCAAATCTTTGTCATACTGCACACCCAACCTATGACTCACAAAATGACTTTTTATATTGCTTCAGCAATCACAAAGATTTTTGCATATATCGTCTATTTAGTTCTATCTGTTGCTCATTATTAGTGGTTGACCATCATCTGGTATGTCCATTTCACAGATGAGGAGATTAACGCTCATAATGACAAGATTTTGTAAGGATTAATTAATGACAAAGTACAACCCAAATACTTGAACTATGATTTTCCTGGAAAAAAAAAAGGCCCAGTTATATTCCATACATTCCCCCTGCATCCCAGGGGGCAGGTCTGGAAAAATAACATGGAAGACATAACAAAATGTATTCTATGTACATGCCTTCAAAGACGCTTTAACATTGAACTTCTTCATCTAATCAGTTTGCACACACACATAAGACAACTAACATCCACACATAGGGTAGGGAGATAAAAACTAAACCCTTGTTAAAATTTAAGAATTTGTAACCATAAGAGGGCAGAGCAAAAAATACATCTGGTATGACACTTACCTTGCACATGGCTGACCCAGGTTCAATCCCTGACACCCCATATAATCTCTCAATTCTGCCAGGAGTGAGCCCTGCGTTTAGAGCCAGGAATCAGCCCTGAGCACTGCTGGGTATGGCCCAAATATCAAGGAAAAAAATTTATACCTCCAGGAGACCGGCACTCTTTTCACTGCATACCTAATGTCTTCCCAGCAGAGAAAGCTTAGGGTGCATAAATTTGAATTCCAGTATACAAAAGTCAGCAACCAAACAGTTTGGGGGCAGCTATGTACTGTGTGCAATGATGGAGTCCCTTGTCACTGGAGCAGAGAAGAGGACTGCAATGTTGACTAGAGCTGCAAGAACAGGAGACCCATGAGGGAGACGCTGTGTACAGTCCTGGGAGGGAGAAAGACCAGTGACAGCAACCTGAATCTCTGGCAGAGCCCAGGAGAGGCTTCGCCTTGGGGCTATTGTCTTCAGGCCAGCTGAGCAGAATACACAGATGCATGATGATCTAAAGAAGCTCCTGTGTTTGGGGGGATTCTAAGTGGGCTGATTTGCTGGAAACATAGAGTCTGTGTGGAGCAGGGAAAGGAGATTGTACAGACAAGCAGACCTGAGAGGCTGAGGAGAACCTAGAAGAGCACCTCTTCCCCAACGCTGCCATAGGGGCTGATTTTCCTAGGACCTTAGGAGCTTCTGACCCTAACGGGGAACAGGAAGCGAGACAAGGAGGCATTGAGGTTGTGTTTCTGCTTTCAATTACCAACAAGCCCCGTTTTCTTCTTACCTTGTGCTTGGCCTTTAGTAATATTCCTAAAAACCTTTCTTTTAACATCTATTTTTTCCTGTCTCACAGTTCCATTTAGGTCTTTTTTTTAAAGTCATAAAAGAATCAAAATAAATAAATAAATAACCCCCTCCCCCAAATTCCCTGGATCCTATCCACATAACCCTTGACTACCTTCACCATCACCACCTCCCTTCTTCCCATCTCCGTTCTGCTCTGGTCCCTCTCTTTGTTCTAACAACCTGCCCAGCAGAACCCTCTGCAGAAGGGAAGTAAGAAAAAAGAAGCAGAAAAAGCGAGAATCCTCTTCCCTGGGCACACAGCACATCACACAAGTGTTCATCTAGTCTAACCTGTGTTCCATGCTGCGAGAGCTTACACTTGAGAGCCTCTTTGATTTTACTTAATCATTCCTACATCAGACTGCAAACACTATACTTAGCTGAGTACTGGGCTGTAGAACAAAGGGCAGATGATCAAGATGCCTCAAGCTTAAACACAAGTAACATTATGCTCTATTTTTAAATCTAGGGAGCTCCTAGATTTAAAATTATCCTAATCACCATGAGAGAGCAAAACAAGCTAAATGGAGTTGAGGGAGAGAAATCTCTACACAACTAGGCGGTAAAAATACAATGGGTGGGGGCCGGAGTGATAGCCCAGCAGGTAGGGCGTATGCCTTGCACGCTGGCGGCCCATGCAGGCTCAGGTTTGATCCCCAGCATCCCATATGGTCCCCGAGCACCACCAGGAGTAATTCCTGAGTGCAGAGCCAGGAGTAACCCCTGAGCATCTCCAGGTGTGACCCAAAAAAGAAAAAAAAAATACAATGGGAACCAGGCAGGGAGAGGTTGTGTGGGATGGCTATTGGACTTGGTGAGTGAGCTAGCCATGAATCTGAACCCACAAGGACTAGTGGGGTTTGATGGGCGACATCAAGTTTTCAGAAAGAGATTAGCAAAGGCAAAGATACTAAAACTAGAATTGGTGGGAGAGCCTGTAGAGTGGAATGCAAGACATAGGACAGAGGCGTGAGTATGGATTCAGATTGCAAAGGGCTGCTAATAGGCCAAGGGGCTTCTTGATAGGTCATTGGCCTCAGCTGGCATAGACAGAGACAATGCTGTCCAGACCCACCTTTTGGAATCAGGAAACTTCATCAACAATAGGCCCTGAGGAAGCTGGATCAACCTTCTCTGCCCAGCCCTTAATCCAATTAACCCTCAAGGTATGATCCAGGCCCAGACACTTCAGACCCACAGCTGCGCTGCTCAGCCTGCCCCACGTGAAAGCAATCCATGGAGCTGACCTCCCCTGGCCGAGTCCAACATTGCTCCAGGGTTTGCTCTCATGAGCGGGGAGAGACCATGCTGGCCGGACTTGGAGTGGAGTTTTTGGGCCCTGCCCTTTCCTCTGCCTCCATGCCAGTTGCCCCGGAGAGAGAGAGATCCACCCATGCCAGACTCAGCTAATTTGCAACCCCTGAAGAGATCCAGACCTAGCCACTTCAGACCCACAGCTGCGCTGCTCAGTGGGCCCCATGTGGAAGCAAATCATGGAGCTGACCTCCTGGTAAGGGGCTCAGCCATCCCCTGGCAAAGTCCAACATTGCTCCAAGTGTTTGCTCTCATGAGCGGGGAGAGACCATGCTAGCCAGACTCAGAGTGGAGTTTTGGGCCCTGCCCTTTCCTCTGCCTCCATGCCAGTTGCCTCGGAAGAGAGAGACCCACCCATGCCAGACCCACATGTCCCTTGGCGCCACGGCCACAAAGCGCCAGCGATATTTTTTATAGGATACTGAATTTTGCATAAGGTTCTTCTCAATTTCTTTCACATTTATACATAGTAAACAGTTATAGACATGTTTTAACTGATACCAGTAAGCCTGCAAGAAGCAAGAGCAAACCACACATCATGCAGTTAGTCATTCTCAACATCCAGACTCCATAGTTCCTCAGAGCTCCATCCAAGAGAAAACCTGATCTTCCCCCTTTAAGTTTCATCAGTAAATGCTCAGGTTGAGAGCCTTCTACTGAGACTATACCACCTACACGGTAAAGCCTGGCAAGCTACCGTGTTTTATTTATTTTTATGCCAAAGACTAGTAACTATTATGGACCTCAGTTCCAAAACCTGAAGAATGGTTTTGGGCTCTTCCTGTCCCTATAGCAAGTAGATGCCCTTGGGTTGCACTTGCTTGTGACAGGACTAATGGAGATGTTACTAGTGTCCACTCGAGCAAATCGATGAACAATGGGAAGACAGAAGACATACCAGGCTGAAAGGATAAAACTCAGTCTTAGGGGCCGGAGTGATGGTCCAGCAGGTAGGGCATTTGCCTTACACTTGGCGGTCCATGCCGCCCAGGTTCAGTCCCCTGAGCACCACCAGGAGTAATTCTTGAGTGCAGAGCCAGGAGAAACCCTTGAGCATTGCTGGGTGTGACTCCCCCAGGGGGAAAAAAAAACCTCAGTTTTAAAAACCATTCAGGGCTCTCCCTACCTTTTTTTTTCTTTTTTTCTTTTTGAGTCACACCTAGCAATGCTCAGGGGTTACTCCTGGCTCTTCACTCAGAAATTAACTCCTGGTGGTGCCCCGGGACCATATGGGATGCCGGGGATTGAACCCGGGTCAGTGGCATGCAAAGCAAATGCCTTCCCAGCTGTGCTATCGCTCTGGCTCTTCTCTCTCTCTGCCTTTGGAGAAGCTTGTGTTCTCTCTTGAGCAAGTTACTCTCTCCTAGCTTTCTACTTCCTCCCCTCATTCCCCTCCGTAAAAGCCTCCAAATAAAATCTGTTTTACTTCATTGCCCATCTACTCCTGAAATTCTTTTCTGCGAGGAGTCAAAAGAAACTTGAAAACCCTGGGAAAGGCCTAGGACTGCCTTTCCTTTCCTGCAAATTCCTTCCTCCAGCCTGACTTTGTTGCTGGGGATGAAGTCCCGTGCCTAGAGATCAAATGGACATCAGGTGTGGCTGGATGGCCACCTCATGCGGCTGGCCCATGTCTTGCAGGGGCTCATAACAGACTTTTTTCAGTTCCAGCCTTTCCAGCGGGTCCCTGGGTGGCAAAGGCAGATTGGGGAAAAGTGACCGTTTCTCTCCTTCCTGCCTTACAAAAGCCACTGGTGGAGGTGTTCGGGGAGAAAAACAGCAGGCAGGTTCAATGAGCCAAAAGGTCCCATGTTGCTGTGGAAAGTCACCGAGGGCTTGTCATCACACACCTCCCATCCGGCCTTGGGAAGAACATTTGGGCAGGCTCAGCCCAGCAGCCTGGAAAAGTAAGTTTTACTGCTCCTCCGGTTATCTAGAAACCGCTCGGGTGCACGCAGGGCATACTGACGTTTAGAACATCCAGGGACATAACAATACAAGTTGTCTGTGCAACTTGAGCAATGTCGATCTTTGAATCATGTTCTTTAAGTTTGCGCAGGTTCACTGTATCACTGTCTCACTGTCGTCCCGTTCATCATCAATTTTGCTTGAGCGGGCACCAGTAACATCTCCATATGACCTGTCTCATGCAAGTAGAGCCCAAGGGCACCTGCTTGCTCCAGGAACATAAAGAGCCTCAAACCATTCCATCAGGGTCATGGGAATGAGGTCTACAATTGTTACTGGTATCTGCCATATCAAATACGACACGGGTAGCTTGCCCAGCGGGTAGAGCGTCTGCCTTGCACGCTTCGATCCCAGGCATCCCATACGGTCCCCTGAGCAACGCCAGGAGTGATTCCTGAGTGCAGAGCCAGTAGTAACCCCTGAGCATCGCCGGGTGTGACACAAAAAGAAAAAAAAAAAAAGAAAGAAAAAGACTCGGCTGAACCCAGAGCCATGGCAGAGTTTGGCAAGCTACCCATGGTGTATTCGATATGCCAAAAACAGTAACAATAATGAATCTCATTCCCAATGAATGGAGACGTTACTGGGGCCCTCTCGAGGAAATCGATGAGCAATGGGAAGACAGTGACAGAGTGACAGACAGTGACCCTGCTCCCTTGGCAACTGCACTAGCATTGGACTTTTACCTAGGTAGAAGTCTCACATAGGGGCAGCTTGGGAAAACCTGTAAAAGCCACCTTGAACAAAGGAAGTGCTCGGATATGCTGCCTGAGCCCAAGTGCTGCTTGAGTCCATGTGGCCGAGCACATATGGTGGCCCAGACTTTCTCGCTTTCTCTCCTCCCTTCCTCTGACCCTCCAAATAAAAACCGGTTTTACTTCAAATAAAAGAGTGGATGCATGGGGCCGGAGCGATGGCCCAGCAGTAGGGCTTTTGCCTTGCATGCGGCCGGCCTCTGCCGCCCCAGTTTGATCCCCGGCATCCCATATGGTCCCCTGAGCACCACCAGGAGTAATTCCTGAGTGCAGAGCCAGGAGAAACCCGGAGTGTCGCCGGGTGTGACCCTAAAAAGCAAAAAAAAAAAAAAAAAAAAGTGGATGCAGGAAACTCTTAGGAGAATTAGAGGGTGGAGAGATAGTACAGTGGGTAGGGCATTCATCTTGCGTGGGGATGACCAGGTTTGATTTCCGTATTCCATATGATCCCCAAGTTCTTCCAGAAGTGACCCCTGAGCACAGTGCCAGGAGTAAGCTCTGAGCACTGCTGAGTGTGGCCCAACTTCAAAATCAAACAGAATTAGAAAGCAGTAGGGTAGAGGAGGAAACAGAAGTGGTGAGGAGGAAAGGCCCAATTTTGAAAAGCTGTGGTGAGGGGTGGGGAGACGCAGCACAAAGGTATCATTGCTAAATTCTGAACAGTATCTGAGCGTTCTGTGGTTCCTGAATGTTCAGGTCAGTCAAGTCCCAGTAACTGAGTGCTTCCTCCAAGCTTGGCACAGTCCAATGTTTTAGGGAAGTCTGTGAGGTGGAAGCCTTTAACAGATTAGAAAATGAGGCTTGCAGCAAGTGTGTTTCCTGGGTGGACAACTAGAAAAGGGCTATTCAGTTAGGGTGTTCCTCACCCCTCACTACCTCACTCAGAGAAAGACCCTGGGAGCAGAAACTTTAGAGTGAGGGTCTCAGGTAAGAAACATTGCTTAGGATGCTTGTAAGCAGTGTCTTTCTGTGCTTAACAATTGAAAAGGACCCAATCTTCCTGAGGGAAGTCAGTCAGAAGGAAAGCAATAAGTACAGAATGGTCACTCTGGGGCCAGTGCAATTGGACAGTGGTAGGACATTTGCCTTGCACCTTGATGACCTGGGTTTGACCACAAGCATTCCATATGGTCCCCTGAGCACCACCAGGCGTAATTCCTGAGTATAGAGTCAAGAGTACCCTAAGCATCCCAGGTGTGACCCCAAAACAAACAAACAAAAATACCAAATTGTGGTCAATCGTTGGTGGTATCACTGTATCACTGTCTTCCCATTCATCATCAATTTGCTCGAGCGGGCACCAGTAACATCTCCATATGACCTGTTTCATGCAAGTAAAGCCCAAGGGCACCTGCTTGCTCCAGGAACATAAAGAGCCTCAATCCATTCTGGAATGAGGTCTATAATTGTTACTGGTATCTGGCATATAAAATACGACATGGGTAGATTGCCAGGCTCTGCCGTGCGTGGTAGCATACTCTTGTAATCATCTCAAAATCCAGCATTTATTGATGAACCACGCCGCATAGCGGCTGGGCGAGAGCCGGGCTGTGATGCCCTATCACAGCCCGGCTCATCGAGATCCACCCTGCAGCAGTCTTTTTAATCCGCCCAGGTATGCTGATCCAGAGACTCACAGACATGGGGCAGAGCTGCTACTGGCTCTCCCTGTGCTCAGCCGCTCATGAGGCGCCTAGGAGGGATGGCAGGTTCTAGCCCTGGCCTGCCACCCCAGCAGAGCCTCACAACAAGCCAGACAACCCCCCACTCCATGAGGGCCTCCATTTTCCACATCCATTGGTGGAACTTAAAGATATACCATAAGACAACAACAACGGGCCCAAGGCAACACAGTGGAGAACTGAACTCATTCACACAATTGAGTTGGGGCAGGGGGTCTTCTTAGGGATGGGCATAGGGGTCCCTGGGGAAGGGAGGTGGAGGTAAATCACAGTATCTCGATCAGTTATTAAAAAAAAAAGTTGAAAAGCAAAAAACCCAAACTGAGCAGACGAAACCCTAACTAATTCCAGGAAGCCAGGAAAGGCAGATCTCAATTTATAATTAGTTTAAGGACTTTCTAATGCTTTCCTTTTCCATCTATCTGTTTCCTTATTTGAGGGATGACTTTTTCAAAGTCTCCAGAGGCTTATCTATGCCCATAATAAAATAGTATGTACAAACTTAAATATGTACCAAATAAAATAGACACTTGTCTGAAGTTATAAAACAGATACCTCTGGATTATCTGCAAAAAGAGGCTTCTTCTTGAGACTGGAGTGATAGCACAGTGGGTAAGGCACTTACCTTGCATGCTGCAGACCTATGTTTGATTCCTGGCATCCCACATGGTCTCTGGGAACCTGTCAGGAGTGACTCCTGAGTGCAGAAACAGAAGTAACCCCTAAGCGCCGCCAGATGTGGCCCCCAAACAAAAAAGAGCCTCTTCAGTCTGTTCTTCCTCACAGTGAGCCTCAGTTGCTCCTAGGGGTGACTTTGTTGCAGCAGGAGCTAAAGAGGAAAGCACCACATCTCAGGTAGCTAGTCCCACCTGTGGTCTAGGTAGCCAATCAAAATGTAGAAGGGAAACCTGGGTGCAGGATTTGGCAACAAATAAAAGGCAACCCCAGGCTCCTCCCCAGAGAGAGGGAAAGAGAAGTAAGGAGAGAGAAGAGAGAAGAGAGACAAGAGAGGAGAAGAGAGAGAAGTGAGAACTGGAGACAAGGGAAGGAAAGAGCTCTCACTCTCTGGCCAGCTGCTCCCAACCGGCTCCCTCCCTCTCCCCTTGGATCCGGTAGGTCAGCAGGCCCAGGTACAGGGGCCCAGTATGGATAGGCCACTGAAGGCCAGGCAAGGGCTGCTACAGAAAGGGCCACGCTCAGAGGCCCAGCTTATGGTAGGACTTGGAAGCCCAGGATAGCCCAGGTTCAGGCAGGTACTGAGTGCCCAGGTACAGGGCAAGGTACTGAGCACAGAAGTCTCACCCACGTGGAGAGGGTAGAGGCTGGAGACAAAGGAAAGCCGGGACAGGACAACAGGGACCACTGGGGTACAGTTGGGAGGCCCAGCAGCAGCACTGAGAGAGCAGCCCAGGAACAGCACCAGGCCATCGTTCTGGAAGGTGAGTAGACTGCGTGGGACGGGACCAGGAATTCATTCATGGGTTACAGGAGGCTAGACATTGGGGAAGGGACCTGGAAACCTCAGTATATTTAAACTGACTTTTGTATGTATTTCTGAGTTTCGTATGTATTTCTTTCATACCATCCCCAAGAACCCACTAGCACAGGTGAATCCACTTTCGCGTTAACAACTTCACCCCTGCTAACGAGGCTGGTGGCGCTAGAGAGGAGATTGGAGGTGGGGAGAAAGACCAGGAGGCCCCTACGTAAAGGGCCTCTAGTTAAAAGGGGCAAAGAAAAGCTTACTAGGTGTGTTTGGACTTGAACCATGAGGTGGGAAGGACAATTCTTAGTCTGGAATCTAAGTGTCTGTAGCAATGGATCAGTCATCAGTTTATCTTTGTGGAGTAGGACACACAAAACTTGTAAATGGATCCATTTATGAGTTTATCTCTGGGGAGTAGGACACCCGCCTCGCCAGGAAGGGAGTAGTTCTCTTATTTCTGAAAGCCAGCACAAAGGCACTTTTTTTCTTTTAAAGCTGCCAGTATGGTCCCAGCTAGCTGCTTGCAAGCCCGCAGGTGTTGGGTGTCCAAATTAATTGACTGGAAAGGATAAAGGACAGTGAGCAGTCTCCTCCAGACCCTCCCACCCTCTCTGGACCCAGCGCAGGTGTCCAAGATATCATGGTCAGGGGGGCAGGGCTGTAGAATAGAAGAAATCCACTCGGAAACAGTCTGGTACTGCAGAGAAACAAAAAGCAGAGCAAGCAGATTGGGGTGCCCAGGGAGGTGCCCAATCATGTGCCTGGGACTGGTGCAAAAAGTAGCTTAGCTTTCTCTCAGCCAGAGCAGGCTTTGACCAGACAACACACAGGACAGCAGCGCTTTGTCACTGATTCAGGACTGAGAAGCCCAGACTAGGAGAAGACTGATTTTTCAGAAAAGCTATCTGTTTGGGAGTCACAAGGTTCATAAGCTCCAGATAACTGCATCTTTCTGTGAAGATGGAGAACAAAGCTAAATTCATAGGCCAAATGTGACCGTTAAATGAGACAATGGAATCAAAGTTTCAAGTACAATAACTGATGGAGTAAATGTTTCCTTTCCATCAAGGAGTTTGGTAACATTTGATTTGATTTTGCTCGCAAAGCTTGCAAAGTTCTCTGTAGGGGAGGTAGCACAGCGATAGTGTGTCCCACAAAAAATCCTGGCTTTTCTCCAGGGTGTCTGCTTGCATTTAAGTTGTAATTGCAGTAAGCTTACAAGTAGTAGTATGCTTAGTTATGGGTAGTTAGCAGTGCTTGAACTGTGCTTCTAGCCTTAGGTCGTCTTCAGACGTTAGTTCAGGTACTGAGCTCAGAAGAAATGACTTAATGGAAAACAGAGATCCAAGCTCAAACAGATACTCTTGCCCTAATTTAATCTCAAGAATATAGAATTATTTAAAAATGTTTTAATAAGGGCCGGAGCGATAGCCCAGAGGTAGGGCGTTTGCCTTGCACGCCCGGGTTTATCTCCGGCATCCCATATGGTCCCCGAGCACCGCCAGGAGTGATTCCTGAGTGCAGAGCCAGGAGAAACCCCTGAGCATCGCCGGGTGTGACCCAAAAAGCAAAAATAAATAAATAAATAAATAATAAATGAGAATAAAATTCAGAATATGGAAGAACTAAAAAAAAAAGGAAAAGTAAAATTAGCTTTCCTCCTAACAATTACAATACTTTATCCTCAAAGTTGCCTTATGATTTTAAATGATGTATGTGAGTCAGGGAAATTAGCATTTACCCTTTTTCAAACACTCCATCTCCTCATTAATCCTAATGATGTTTTTACATCAGTAAGATTTATCGCAATAAAATTCGTTCCCTAATTACAGTGAGTTTCTGTGCTTTATTTAGACATCAAATTAAAAACTGATAAACAACATTTATAACATTATTCTATAAAATACGTACAAAGGTTATTCAGTGAACTCTTAATGGTTGAAAGGAGGAGAGCGTTTGGAACTTTATGTAAGCAATCCATCCTTGAGTCTGTTCAGTGCTTGGGTTCAGAGTTTAAATGTGTAGTGCCCGCAGAGCGGGGACATCCAAGAAAAAAAAGGATATAAAATTGGTTCTGGATTATCTCACTCATACAGCAAAGTAGCCAAAAGTCACATAGTGGGAGAAATGATATACACAATTGAATTTTCTTGCTGGGGGTTGAGGGGTAGGTGGTGGTGGGGTTTCAAAGGGAGAGCATTGGGTTTCTTGGAGAAGAGAAGTGGATGGCAGATGAGGGGTCTGGTGTTGGATGTATGTGCATTAGAAGCCATTATTAAGAATATTATAAAATATAGAATCTCAATCCATAAAAAAAAACATTAAAAAATTTAAAATAAAATAAATTTTGGGTCCCTAATTGTCAGGGAGCCACTGGAATCCCCGACAGTACCAGAACAGAAGTTCTCTTCTACCTCCAAGGCCGCTGGGGAACGGATGAAAGCTCACGAGTCTGGTGGGTTCCAAAAAGGCTTTTAACACTACAAAAGCTCTACCACTGCAATCCAATATAATGAAAGAACTCTAGCTCTGGTCAGAACTTAGACCATACAAGAGAGCCCAAGTCTCCCACCAAAGAGAGAGGATCTCACCGAGTCCTACTCAAAAGAAGGGAGTGCCTCAAGTCAGTCCCCTTATATACACCAAAGTAATCCTAACTGTTGACAGGGAGGGTCCTGTCAACAAAGAACCCTAAATAGAGTGTAGAAGGGTGGTACCACACCCTATTATAGGTATAAACAAAGGACTAATCCCTTCTTCTGAGATTATCTCTTATGTAAACACTGGAGGGGGACTGGTCTAAAGTAATACATCTTAATTTCATGGGCTTCATGTAATCTAGATGGTACCCACATAGTCCTTCTTATTATGTGTACCAGGGTGATTCTGAGTATCTTGATCTCTATATACTGAAAGGGTTATGCTCGCCTGCATGAGGGCAAATTAGTATGATCCTTCCTAAAATCTTAAACAATAGTCTCAACATAGCCAGGGTGGCAGTCTCCTGGTAAATTCTAACTGTCCACGCTGGGTGCAGTGGGTATAAAGAGGAGCTGTGCCCAATCTAGATAACAGAAGTTTAGTAGATGTACTAAGTCAGAAGTTATTCAGTCAAGGTGTCTTCTGTAACTGCCACACCCTCTATCAGTGTTTACATAGAAGAGAGATCTCATTAGAATGAACCTTGGCTTAAAAACATGTAAGCAGATTAAGCTGTGAGCAAAGCTCCTTTCATTCAACTAAGCTAAGCCTGTCATTCAACACCTAATATTTTTTGAGTATTTCCCAGAAACGAATACGCACCTGGAAAGGCTTCAACCAAGTGTCACGGTCATCTACAAAGGTCTACAGAAGCCACAGGAATAAACATATGGAGGAATACACTCTGGGGGGTCAAGTCAACCTACATACAATCAATGGAGTTAGAAAATAAAAACTCCTCAACTTTCAACAACTGATCAACCTGACCCATGTTTTCTCTATCCTCTGCCAACCAAAAGAAGTAAACCAGTAAAATAAAGATTGTCTTCAATCAATCTGAGAAGTCAGAAAAGAGATAAAACATTGGATAACAGTTGTCAGTCTCATGGAAATCACCTTCCTTTTTGATTTTGTTTTGTTTTTTGGTCCACACCTGGTGATGCTCAGGGGTCATTCCTGGCTCTGCACTCAGGATTACTGTTGGCAGTATTCAGGGAGACCATGTGTTATGTCAGAGATCTAACCTGGGTCAGCTCCATGAAAGAAAATTTCCCTCCCCACTGGGCTTCCTTTTCTCTATGTCAACTGAGGTCCAGAGACTCTCAGACATGGGGCAGAGCGGTTCCTTGCTCTCCCTGTGCCCAGCCGTTTATGAGGCAGTCGGGAGGCATGGTGGGTTCCAGCCTTGGCCCACCACCCCGGCAGAACCTCACAACAAGCCAGACGACCCCCACCCACTCCATGGGCGCCGCCATTTTCCACATTGGACTTCCCTCTCATCAGAACTCCACCCAGCCGACCAGCCGATCACAGCCCGGATCATCGACACCCACCCTGGAGCAGTTTCTTCCTCAGTCCGGCCCAGGTATGCTGGTCCAGAGACTCTCAGACATGGGGCAGAGCGGTTCCTTGCTCTCCCTGTGCCCAGCCGTTCATGAGGCAGTCGGGAGGCATGGTGGGTTCCAGCCTTGGCCCACCACCCCGGCAGAACCTCACAACAAGCCAGACGACCCCCACCCACTCCATGGGCGCCGCCATTTTCCACATTGGACTTCCCCCTCTTCAGAACTCCACCCAGCCGACCAGCCCATCACAGCCCGGATCATCGACACCCACCCTGGAGAAGTTACTTCCTCAATCCGGCCCAGGTATGCTGGTCCAGAGACTCTCAGACATGGGGCAGAGCGGTTCCTTGCTCTCCCTGTGCCCAGCCGTTCATGAGGCAGTCGGGAGGCATGGTGGGTTCCAGCCTTGGCCCACCACCCCGGCAGAACCTCACAACAAGCCAGACGACCCCCCACCCACTCCATGGGCGCCGCCATTTTCCACATTGGACTTCCCTCTCATCAGAACTCCACCCAGCCGACCAGCCGATCACAGCCCGGATCATCGACACCCACCCTGGAGCAGTTTCTTCCTCAGTCCGGCCCAGGTATGCTGGTCCAGAGACTCTCAGACATGGGGCAGAGCGGTTCCTTGCTCTCCCTGTGCCCAGCCGTTCATGAGGCAGTCGGGAGGCATGGTGGGTTCCAGCCTTGGCCCACCACCCGGCAGAACCCTCACAACAAGCCAGGCGACCCCCCACCCACTCCATGGCGCCCGCCATTTTCCACATTGGACTTCCCCCTCTTCAGAACTCCACCCAGCCGACCAGCCCATCACAGCCCGGATCATCGACACCCACCCTGGAGAAGTTACTTCCTCAATCCGGCCCAGGTATGCTGGTCCAGAGACTCTCAGACATGGGGCAGAGCGGTTCCTTGCTCTCCCTGTGCCCAGCCGTTCATGAGGCAGTCGGGAGGCATGGTGGGTTCCAGCCTTGGCCCACCACCCCGGCAGAACCTCACAACAAGCCAGACGACCCCCCCACCCACTCCATGGGCGCCGCCATTTTCCACATTGGACTTCCCCCTCTTCAGAACTCCACCCAGCCGACCAGCCCATCACAGCCCGGCTCGCGCGGCCGCTTGCGGCCATGCGGTTCATCAATAAAGGCTTTATTTGGAGGTGTTTATAGAGTATGCCTCCCGCACGGCAAGCCTAGCAAGCTGCTCGTGTTGTATTTGATATGCCAAATGCCAGTAACAATTATATTAGATCATTCTCATGACCTAATATAATGGTTTGAGGCTCTTTATGTTCCTGTACCAAGCCGATGCCCTTGGCTCTACAGCATGTGACAGGACATATTGAGATATTACTGGTGCCCGCTCTAGCAAATAGATGATTAACGGGAAGATCGTGATTGTGAGATCGTTTGTTTTTTGGTCCACACCTGGTGATGCTCAGGGGTCATTCCTGGCTCTGCACTCAGGATTACTGTTGGCAGTATTCAGGAGACCATGTGTTATGTCAGAGATCTAACCTGGGTCAGCTCCATGAAAGAAAATTTCCCTCCCCACTGGGCTTCCTTTTCTCTATGTCAAGTGAGATCTAAAAAGTACAGAAGACGAAGTGCTTGACAAATAAATTGGGAATACCTGTTGCACATTTTCTCACATTTTATTTTGTTTTAGTTTTGGGGCTATGCTCAGTAGTACTTAGGTATTGTGCCTGAGTTGGTGCTCTAGAGTCTCTCCTGGTGGTGGTCTTGTGATCATGTGATGCCAGGGATGGATCCCAGGCCTCCTGTATGCAAATAGCCTTGCTTCCCATTGCTGTTGATATTTTTTTGTAGAGGTGAGAATTGAAGCCAGATTCTCACACATGCAGGGCAAGATTTCATTGCTGAACCCCAGCTCCCATCTTTTTACATTTTAAACGGAAGAACAACACAGCGCATGACCCTTCCTAATGTGAGTGGGCCTCATCCTATCATTTGAAGACTTGGATAGATGTCCTCCATGAGCAAGAGAGAATTCCACAGCAGCTGGCTTCCAGACTTGAACTGAAACATTGGCTCTTTTTGTTAGGGTCTGGAGTCGCAAGTTCTTAGGAATTACAAAGAAACCAGCCAGTAATGCAAAAGGCAAGCGGAGTTTATTAAGCCAGCTAGCTGGGGTCAAGCTCTCAGGCACGCAGGCCAAGGCAAGACCCCAAGTAAGGGGAAGCTTTAGATTATATAGCTACTATTTATGTCATAGTCTGCGCAAACTTAAAGAACATAATTCAAAGAATGACATTGCTCAAGTTGCACAGACAACTTGTATTGTTATGTCACTGGGTGTTCTAAACATCAGTATGCCCGGCTACACCCGAGTGGTTTCTAGATAACAGAAGGAGCAGTGAAACTGTTACTTTCCAAGGCTGCTGGGTTGAGCCTGCCCAAATGTTCTTCCCAAGGCCAGATTTGGGGGGGGGGGTGATGAGGACCCCTCGGTGACTTTCCACAGCAACATGAGGGCCTTTTGGCTCATTGAACCTGCCTGCCGTTTTGTTCACCTAGCATTTTTCTGGTTTCGAGACTCCTAGTCTACCCGCAGAATTGGGACCTAGCTGTCTGCAGAATCATGAAAACCAATCCACTAAAATAAATCTACATATCTCACCAGTTCTATTTCTCTGAGTAACCTCATCTGATAGGCACTAAGTAAACTAAACACCTCACCTACCCAACATGGAGATATCTGAATTTAATTCCTTGTCCATGTTCCTTATTTTAAAAGAAGCTATGTAAATTATTTCCCAACCACCATTATAAAAAGCAAGATCACTGTCTTCCCGTTCATCGTCCATCTGCTCGAGTGGGCACCAGTAACATCTCCTGGTGTTATGACCTGTCTCATGCAAGTAGAGCCCAAGGGCACCTGCTTGCTCCAGGAACATAAAGAGCTTCAAACCATTCCATCAGGTCATGGGAATGAGGTCTATAATTGTTACTGGTATCTGGCATATCAAATATGACAAGGGTAGCTTGCCAGGCTCTGCCGTGCGGGTAGCATACTCTTGTAATCATCTCAAAATCCAGGATTTATTGATGAACCGCGCGGCATTGATAGGCTGGTCTGCTGGGTAGAGTTCTGATGAGGGGAGTCTGGATGTGGAAAATGGAGGTCCTCATGGAGTGGGCGGTTGTCTGGCTTGTTGTGAGGCTCTGCTGGGGTGGCGGGCCAGGGCTAGAACCTGCCATTCCTCCTAGGCACCTCATGAGCGGCTGGGCACAGTGAGAGCCAGTAGCAGCTCTGCCCCATGTCTGTGTCTGGATCAGCATACCTGGGCCGGATTAAAAAAGACTGCAGCAGGGTGAATCTCGATGAGCCGGGCTGTGATAGGCTGGTCTGCTGGGTGGAGTTCTGACGAGGGGGAAGTCCGGATGTGGAAAATGGAGGTCCTCATGGAATGGGGGGTCGTCTGGCTTGTTGTGATGCTCTGCTGGGGTGGCGGGCCATGGCTAGTACCCGCCATCCCTCCC